>CP136068.1:30015526-30214861 GCA_032622095.1 Siphonodentalium dalli | reverse complement strand
TGTCACTCCACTTACCGACACTCAGGACTACAAGCCTGTCATCCCACTTACCGACAATCAGGACTACAAGCCTGTCATTCCACTAAACAATCAGGACTACAAGCCTGTCATTCCACTAAACAATCAGGACTACAAGCCTGTCATTCCACTAAACAATCAGGACTACAAGCCTGTCATTCCACTTACCGACACTCAGGACTACAAGCCTGTCATTCCACTAAACAATCAGTACTACAAGCCTGTCATTCCACTAAACAATCAGGACTACAAGCCTGTCATTCCACTTACCGACAATCAGGACTACAAGCCTGTCATTCCACTTACCGACAATCAGGACTACAAGCCTGTCATTCCACTAAACAATCAGGACTACAAGCCTGTAATTCCACTTACCGACAATCAGGACTTCAAGCCTGTCATTCCACTAAACAATCAGGACTACAAGCCTGTCATTCCACTTACCGACAATCAGGACTACAAGCCTGTCATTCCACTTACCGACAATCAGGACTACAAGCCTGTCATTCCACTTACCGACAATCAGGACTACAAGCCTGTCATTCCACTTACCGACAATCAGGACCACAATCCTGTCATTCCACTTACCGACAATCAGGACTACAAGCCTGTCATTCCACTTACCGACAATCAGGACTACAATCCTGTCATTCCACTTACCGACACTCAGGACTACAAGCCTGTCATTCCACTAAACAATCAGGACTACAAGCCTGTCATTCCACTTACCGACAATCAGGACTACAAGCCTGTCATTCCACTTACCGACAATCAGGACTACAAGCCTGTCATTCCACTTACCGACAATCAGGACTACAAGCCTGTCATTCCACTTACCGACAATCAGGACTACAAGCCTGTCATTCCACTAAACAATCAGGACTACAAGCCTGTCATTCCACTAAACAATCAGGACTACAAGCCTGTCATCCCACTTACCGACAATCAGGACTACAAGCCTGTCATTCCACTTACCGACAATCAGGACTACAAGCCTGTCATTCCACTTACCGACAATCAGGACTACAAGCCTGTCATTCCACTAAACAATCAGGACTACAAGCCTGTCATTCCACTTAACAATCAGGACTACAAGCCTGTCATTCCACTTAACAATCAGGACTACAAGCCTGTCATACCACTAAACAATCAGGACTACAAGCCTGTCATTCCACTGAACAATCAGGACTACTAGCCTGTCATTCCACTAAACAATCAGGACTACAAGCCTGTCATTCCACTAAACAATCAGGACTACAAGCCTGTCATCCCACTTACCGACAATCAGGACTACAAGCCTGTCATTCCACTTACCGACAATCAGGACTACAAGCCTGTCATTCCACTAAACAATCAGGACTACAAGCCTGTCATTCCACTTAACAATCAGGACTACAAGCCTGTCATTCCACTTACCGACAATCATGACTACAAGCCTGTCATTCCACTAAACAATCAGGACTACAAGCCTGTCATTCCACTTAACAATCAGGACTACAAGCCTGTCATTCCACTTACCGACAATCAGGACTACAAGCCTGTCATTCCACTAAACAATCAGGACTACAAGCCTGTCATTCCACTTACCGACAATCAGGACTACAAGCCTGTCATTCCACTTACCGACAATCAGGACTACAAGCCTGTCATTCCACTAAACAATCAGGACTACAAGCCTGTCATTCCACTTAACAATCAGGACTACAAGCCTGTCATTCCACTTACCGACAATCAGGACTACAAGCCTGTCATTCCACTTACCGACAATCAGGACTACAAGCCTGTCATTCCACTTACCGACAATCAGGACTACAAGCCTGTCATTCCACTAAACAATCAGGACTACAAGCCTGTCATTCCACTTAACAATCAGGACTACAAGCCTGTCATTCCACTTACCGACAATCAGGACTACAAGCCTGTCATTCCACTAAACAATCAGGACTACAAGCCTGTCATTCCACTTAACAATCAGGACTACAAGCCTGTCATTCCACTTACCGACAATCAGGACTACAAGCCTGTCATTCCACTAAACAATCAGGACTACAAGCCTGTCATTCCACTTACCGACAATCAGGACTACAAGCCTGTCATTCCACTTACCGACAATCAGGACTACAAGCCTGTCATTCCACAAAACAATCAGGACTACAAGCCTGTCATTCCACTTAACAATCAGGACTAAAAGCCTGTCATTCCACTTACCGACAATCAGGACTACAAGCCTGTCATTCCACTTAACAATCAGGACTACAAGCCTGTCATTCCACTTACCGACAATCAGGACTACAAGCCTGTCATTCCACTAAACAATCAGGACTACAAGCCTGTCATTCCACTTACCGACAATCAGGACTACAAGCCTGTCATTCCACTTACCGACAATCAGGACTACAAGCCTGTCATTCCACTTACCGACAATCAGGACTACAAGCCTGTCATTCCACTAAACAATCACGACTACAAGCCTGTCATTCCACTTACCGACAATCAGGACTACAAGCCTGTCATTCCACTTACCGACAATCAGGACTACAAGCCTGTCATTCCACTTACCGACAATCAGGACTACAAGCCTGTCATTCCACTAAACAATCAGGACTACAAGCCTGTCATTCCACTTACCGACAATCAGGACTACAAGCCTGTCATCCCACTTACCGACAATCAGGACTACAAGCCTGTCATTCCACTTACCGACAATCAGGACTACAAGCCTGTCATTCCACTAAACAATCAGGACTACAAGCCTGTCATTCCACTTACCGACAATCAGGACTACAAGCCTGTCATCCCACTTACCGACAATCAGGACTACAAGCCTGTCATTCCACTTACCGACAATCAGGACTACAAGCCTGTCATTCCACTTAACAATCAGGACTACAAGCCTGTCATTCCACTTACCGACAATCAGGACTACAAGCCTGTCATTCCACTAAACAATCAGGACTACAAGCCTGTCATTCCACTTACCGACAATCAGGACTACAAGCCTGTCATTCCACTTACCGACAATCAGGACTACAAGCCTGTCATTCCACTTACCGACAATCAGGACTACAAGCCTGTCATTCCACTAAACAATCAGGACTACAAGCCTGTCATTCCACTTACCGACAATCAGGACTACAAGCCTGTCATTCCACTTACCGACAATCAGGACTACAAGCCTGTCATTCCACTTACCGACAATCAGGACTACAAGCCTGTCATTCCACTAAACAATCAGGACTACAAGCCTGTCATTCCACTAAACAATCAGGACTACAAGCCTGTCATCCCACTTACCGACAATCAGGACTACAAGCCTGTCATTCCACTTACCGACAATCAGGACTACAAGCCTGTCATTCCACTAAACAATCAGGACTACAAGCCTGTCATTCCACTAAACAATCAGGACTACAAGCCTGTCATTCCACTAAACAATCAGGACTACAAGCCTATCATTCCACTTACCGACAATCAGGACTACAAGCCTGTCATTCCACTTACCGACAATCAGGACTACAAGCCTGTCATTCCACTTACCGACAATCAGGACTACAAGCCTGTCATTCCACTAAACAATCAGGACTACAAGCCTGTCATTCCACTTACCGACAATCAGGACTACAAGCCTGTCATTCCACTTACCGACAATCAGGACTACAAGCCTGTCATTCCACTAAACAATCAGGACTACAAGCCTGTCATTCCACTAAACAATCAGGACTACAAGCCTGTCATTCCACTAAACAATCAGGACTACAAGCCTGTCATTCCACTTACCGACAATCAGGACTACAAGCCTGTCATTCCACTAAACAATCAGGACTACAAGCCTGTCAATCCACTAAACAATCAGGACTACAAGCCTGTCATTCCACTTACCGACAATCAGGACTACAAGCCTGTCATTCCACTTACCGACAATCAGGACTACAAGCCTGTCATTCCACTAAACAATCAGGACTACAAGCCTGTCATTCCACTAAACAATCAGACTACAAGCCTGTCATTCCACTTACCGACAATCAGGACTACAAGCCTGTCATTCCACTTACCGACAATCAGGACTACAAGCCTGTCATACCACTAAACAATCAGGACTACAAGCCTGTCATTCCACTAAACAATCAGGACTACAAGCCTGTCATTCCACTTACCGACAATCAGGACTACAAGCCTGTCATTCCACTTACCGACAATCAGGACTACAAGCCTGTCATTCCACTTACCGACAATCAGGACTACAAGCCTGTCATTCCACTAAACAATCAGGACTACAAGCCTGTCATTCCACTAAACATTCAGGACTACAAGCCTGTCATTCCACTAAACAATCAGGACTACAAGCCTGTCATTCCACTAAACAATCAGGACTACAAGCCTGTCATTCCACTAAACAATCAGGACTACAAGCCTGTCATTCCACTTACCGACAATCAGGACTACAAGCCTGTCATTCCACTAAACAATCAGGACTACAAGCCTGTCATTCCACTTAACAATCAGGACTACAAGCCTGTCATTCCACTTACCGACAATCAGGACTACAAGCCTGTCATTCCACTTACCGACAATCAGGACTACAAGCCTGTCATTCCACTTACCGACAATCAGGACTACAAGCCTGTCATTCCACTTACCGACACGTACAATCAGGACTACAAGCCTGTCATTCCACTTACCGACAATCAGGACTACAAGCCTGTCATTCCACTTACCGACAATCAGGACTACAAGCCTGTCATTCCACTAAACAATCAGGACTACAAGCCTGTCATTCCACTTACCGACAATCAGGACTACAAGCCTGTCATTCCACTAAACAATCAGGACTACAAGCCTGTCATTCCACTAAACAATCAGGACTACAAGCCTGTCATTCCACTAAACAATCAGGACTACAAGCCTGTCATTCCACTTAACAATCAGGACTACAAGCCTGTCATTCCACTTACCGACAATCAGGACTACAAGCCTGTCATTCCACTTACCGACAATCAGGACTACAAGCCTGTCATTCTACTTACCGACAATCAGGACTACAAGCCTGTCATTCCACTTACCGACACGTACAATCAGGACTACAAGCCTGTCATTCCACTTACCGACAATCAGGACTACAAGCCTGTCATTCCACTTACCGACAATCAGGACTACAAGCCTGTCATTCCACTTACCGACAATCAGGACTACAAGCCTGTCATTCCACTTACCGACTATCAGGACTACAAGCCTGTCATTCCACTTACCGACAATCAGGACTACAAGCCTGTCATTCCACTTACCGACACGTACAATCAGGACTACAAGCCTGTCATTCCACTTACCGACAATCAGGACTACAAGCCTGTCATTCCACTTACCGACAATCAGGACTACAAGCCTGTCATTCCACTTACCGACAATCAGGACTACAAGCCTGTCATTCCACTTACCGACACGTACAATCAGGACTACAATCCTGTCATTCCACTTAACAATCAGGACTACAATCCTGTCATTCCACTTAACAATCAGGACTACAAGCCTGTCATTCCACTTACCGACAATCAGGACTACAAGCCTGTCATTCCACTTACCGACAATCAGGACTACAAGCCTGTCATTCCACTTACCGACAATCAGGACTACAAGCCTGTCATTCCACTAAACAATCAGGACTACAAGCCTGTCATTCCACTTACCGACAATCAGGACTACAAGCCTGTCGTTCCACTTACCGACAATCAGGACTACAAGCCTGTCATTCCACTTACCGACAATCAGGACTACAAGCCTGTCATTCCACTAAACAATCAGGACTACAAGCCTGTCATTCCAATTACCGACAATCAGGACTACACGCCTGTCATTCCACTAAACAATCAGGACTACAAGCCTGTCATTCCACTAAACAATCAGGACTACAAGCCTGTCATTCCACTAAACAATCAGGACTACAAGCCTGTCATTCCACTTACCGACAATCATGACTACAAGCCTGTCATTCCACTTAACAATCAGGACTACAAGCCTGTCATTCCACTTACCGCCAATCAGGACTACAAGCCTGTCATTCCACTTACCGACACGTACAATCAGGACTACAAGCCTGTCATTCCACTTACCGACAACCAGGACTACAAGCCTGTCATTCCACTAAACAATCAGGACTACAAGCCTGTCATTCCACTAAACAATCAGGACTACAAGCCTGTCATTCCACTAAACAATCAGGACTACAAGCCTGTCATTCCACTTACCGCCAATCAGGACTACAAGCCTGTCATTCCACTTACCGACACGTACAATCAGGACTACAAGCCAGTCATTCCACTTACCGACAATCAGGACTACAAGCCTGTCATTCCACTTACCGACAATCAGGACTACAAGCCTGTCATTCCACTTACCGACAATCAGGACTACAAGCCTGTCATTCCACTTTCCGACAATCAGGACTACAAGCCTGTCATTCCACTTACCGACAATCAGGACTACAAGCCTGTCATTCCACTTACCGACAATCAGGACTACAAGCCTGTCATTCCACTTACCGACAATCAGGACTACAAGCCTGTCATTCCACTTACCGACACGTACAATCAGGACTACAAGCCTGTCATTCCACTTACCGACAATCAGGACTACAAGCCTGTCATTCCACTAAACAATCAGGACTACAAGCCTGTCATTCCACTAAACAATCAGGACTACAAGCCTGTCATTCCACTAAACAATCAGGACTACAAGCCTGTCATTCCACTTACCGACATTCAGGACTACAAGCCTGTCATTCCACTAAACAATCAGGACTACAAGCCTGTCATTCCACTTACCGACAATCAGGACTACAAGCCTGTTATTCCAATTACCGACAATCAGGACTACAAGCCTGTCATTCCACTTACCGACAATCATGACTACAAGCCTGTCATTCCACTAAACAATCAGGACTACAAGCCTGTCATTCCACTTACCGACAATCATGACTACAAGCCTGTCATTCCACTTAACAATCAGGACTACAAGCCTGTCATTCCACTAAACAATCAGGACTACAAGCCTGTCATTCCACTTACCGACAATCAGGACTACAAGCCTGTCATTCCACTTAACAATCATGACTACAAGCCTGTCATTCCACTAAACAATCAGGACTACAAGCCTGTCATTCCACTTACCGACAATCAGGACTACAAGCCTGTCATTCCACTAAACAATCAGGACTACAAGCCTGTCATTCCACTTACCGACAATCAGGACTACAAGCCTGTCATTCCACTTACCGACACGTACAATCAGGACAACAAGCCTGTCATTCCACTTACCGACAATCAGGACTACAAGCCTGTCATTCCACTAAACAATCAGGACTACAAGCCTGTCATTCCACTAAACAATCAGGACTACAAGCCTGTCATTCCACTAAACAATCAGGACTACAAGCCTGTCATTCCACTTACCGACAATCAGGACTACAAGCCTGTCATTCCACTAAACAATCAGGACTACAAGCCTGTCATTCCACTTACCGACAATCAGGACTACAAGCCTGTCATTCCACTTACCGACAATCAGGACTACAAGCCTGTCATTCCACTTACCGACAATCAGGACTACAAGCCTATCATTCCACTAAACAATCAGGACTACAAGCCTGTCATTCCACTAAACAATCAGGACTACAAGCCTGTCATTCCACTTACCGACAATCAGGACTACAAGCCTGTCATTCCACTTACCGACAATCAGGACTACAAGCCTGTCATTCCACTAAACAATCAGGACTACAAGCCTGTCATTCCACTTACCGACAATCAGGACTACAAGCCTGTCATTCCACTTACCGACAATCAGGACTACAAGCCAGTCATTCCACTTACCGACAATCAGGACTACAAGCCAGTCATTCCACTTACCGACAATCAGGACTACAAGCCTGTCATTCCACTTACCGACAATCAGGACTACAAGCCTGTCATTCCACTTACCGACAATCAGGACTACAAGCCTGTCATTCCACTTACCGACAATCAGGACTACAAGCCAGTCATTCCACTAAACAATCAGGACTACAAGCCTGTCATTCCACTTACCGACAATCAGGACTACAAGCCTCTCATTCCAATAAACAATCAGGACTACAAGCCTGTCATTCCACTTACCGACAATCAGGACTACAAGCCTGTCATTCCACTTACCGACAATCAGGACTACAAGCCAGTCATTCCACTTACCGACAATCAGGACTACAAGCCTGTCATTCCACTTACCGACACGTACAATCAGGACAACAAGCCTGTCATTCCACTAAACAATCAGGACTACAAGCCTGTCATTCCACTAAACAATCAGGTCTACAAGCCTGTCATTCCACTTACCGACACGTACAATCAGGACTACAAGCCTGTCATTCCACTAAACAATCAGGACTACAAGCCTGTCATTCCACTAAACAATCAGGTCTACAAGCCTGTCATTCCACTAAACAATCAGGACTACAAGCCTGTCATTCCACTTACCGACAATCAGGACTACAAGCCTGTCATTCCACTTACCGACAATCAAGACTACAAGCCAGTCATTCCACTTACCGACAATCAGGACTACAAGCCTGTCATTCCACTAAACAATCAGGACTACAAGCCTGTCATTCCACTTACCGACAATCAGGACTACAAGCCTGTCATTCCACTTACCGACAATCAGGACTACAAGCCTGTCATTCCACTTACCGACACGTACAATCAGGACTACAAGCCTGTCATTCCACTTACCGACAATCAGGACTACAAGCCTGTCATTCCACTTACCGACAATCAGGACTACAAGCCTGTCATTCCACTAAACAATCAGGACTACAAGCCTGTCATTCCACTTACCGACAATCAGGACTACAAGCCTGTCATTCCACTAAACAATCAGGACTACAAGCCTGTCATTCCACTAAACAATCAGGACTACAAGCCTGTCATTCCACTAAACAATCAGGACTACAAGCCTGTCATTCCACTTAACAATCAGGACTACAAGCCTGTCATTCCACTTACCGACAATCAGGACTACAAGCCTGTCATTCCACTTACCGACAATCAGGACTACAAGCCTGTCATTCCACTTACCGACAATCAGGACTACAAGCCTGTCATTCCACTTACCGACACGTACAATCAGGACTACAAGCCTGTCATTCCACTTACCGACAATCAGGACTACAAGCCTGTCATTCCACTTACCGACAATCAGGACTACAAGCCTGTCATTCCACTTACCGACAATCAGGACTACAAGCCTGTCATTCCACTTACCGACAATCAGGACTACAAGCCTGTCATTCCACTTACCGACAATCAGGACTACAAGCCTGTCATTCCACTTACCGACACGTACAATCAGGACTACAAGCCTGTCATTCCACTTACCGACAATCAGGACTACAAGCCTGTCATTCCACTTACCGACAATCAGGACTACAAGCCTGTCATTCCACTTACCGACAATCAGGACTACAAGCCTGTCATTCCACTTACCGACAATCAGGACTACAAGCCTGTCATTCCACTTACCGACACGTACAATCAGGACTACAATCCTGTCATTCCACTTAACAATCAGGACTACAAGCCTGTCATTCCACTTACCGACAATCAGGACTACAAGCCTGTCATTCCACTTACCGACAATCAGGACTACAAGCCTGTCATTCCACTTACCGACAATCAGGACTACAAGCCTGTCATTCCACTAAACAATCAGGACTACAAGCCTGTCATTCCACTTACCGACAATCAGGACTACAAGCCTGTCGTTCCACTTACCGACAATCAGGACTACAAGCCTGTCATTCCACTTACCGACAATCAGGACTACAAGCCTGTCATTCCACTAAACAATCAGGACTACAAGCCTGTCATTCCAATTACCGACAATCAGGACTACACGCCTGTCATTCCACTAAACAATCAGGACTACAAGCCTGTCATTCCACTAAACAATCAGGACTACAAGCCTGTCATTCCACTAAACAATCAGGACTACAAGCCTGTCATTCCACTTACCGACAATCATGACTACAAGCCTGTCATTCCACTTAACAATCAGGACTACAAGCCTGTCATTCCACTTACCGCCAATCAGGACTACAAGCCTGTCATTCCACTTACCGACACGTACAATCAGGACTACAAGCCAGTCATTCCACTTACCGACAATCAGGACTACAAGCCTGTCATTCCACTTACCGACAATCAGGACTACAAGCCTGTCATTCCACTTACCGACAATCAGGACTACAAGCCTGTCATTCCACTTTCCGACAATCAGGACTACAAGCCTGTCATTCCACTTACCGACAATCAGGACTACAAGCCTGTCATTCCACTTACCGACAATCAGGACTACAAGCCTGTCATTCCACTTACCGACAATCAGGACTACAAGCCTGTCATTCCACTTACCGACACGTACAATCAGGACTACAAGCCTGTCATTCCACTTAACAATCAGGACTACAAGCCTGTCATTCCACTTACCGACAATCAGGACTACAAGCCTGTCATTCCACTTACCGACACGTACAATCAGGACTACAAGCCTGTCATTCCACTTACCGACAATCAGGACTACAAGCCTGTCATTCCACTAAACAATCAGGACTACAAGCCTGTCATTCCACTAAACAATCAGGACTACAAGCCTGTCATTCCACTAAACAATCAGGACTACAAGCCTGTCATTCCACTTACCGACATTCAGGACTACAAGCCTGTCATTCCACTAAACAATCAGGACTACAAGCCTGTCATTCCACTTACCGACAATCAGGACTACAAGCCTGTTATTCCAATTACCGACAATCAGGACTACAAGCCTGTCATTCCACTTACCGACAATCATGACTACAAGCCTGTCATTCCACTAAACAATCAGGACTACAAGCCTGTCATTCCACTTACCGACAATCATGACTACAAGCCTGTCATTCCACTTAACAATCAGGACTACAAGCCTGTCATTCCACTAAACAATCAGGACTACAAGCCTGTCATTCCACTTACCGACAATCAGGACTACAAGCCTGTCATTCCACTTAACAATCATGACTACAAGCCTGTCATTCCACTAAACAATCAGGACTACAAGCCTGTCATTCCACTTACCGACAATCAGGACTACAAGCCTGTCATTCCACTAAACAATCAGGACTACAAGCCTGTCATTCCACTTACCGACAATCAGGACTACAAGCCTGTCATTCCACTTACCGACACGTACAATCAGGACAACAAGCCTGTCATTCCACTTACCGACAATCAGGACTACAAGCCTGTCATTCCACTAAACAATCAGGACTACAAGCCTGTCATTCCACTAAACAATCAGGACTACAAGCCTGTCATTCCACTAAACAATCAGGACTACAAGCCTGTCATTCCACTTACCGACAATCAGGACTACAAGCCTGTCATTCCACTAAACAATCAGGACTACAAGCCTGTCATTCCACTTACCGACAATCAGGACTACAAGCCTGTCATTCCACTTACCGACAATCAGGACTACAAGCCTGTCATTCCACTTACCGACAATCAGGACTACAAGCCTATCATTCCACTAAACAATCAGGACTACAAGCCTGTCATTCCACTAAACAATCAGGACTACAAGCCTGTCATTCCACTTACCGACAATCAGGACTACAAGCCTGTCATTCCACTTACCGACAATCAGGACTACAAGCCTGTCATTCCACTAAACAATCAGGACTACAAGCCTGTCATTCCACTTACCGACAATCAGGACTACAAGCCTGTCATTCCACTTACCGACAATCAGGACTACAAGCCAGTCATTCCACTTACCGACAATCAGGACTACAAGCCAGTCATTCCACTTACCGACAATCAGGACTACAAGCCTGTCATTCCACTTACCGACAATCAGGACTACAAGCCTGTCATTCCACTTACCGACAATCAGGACTACAAGCCTGTCATTCCACTAAACAATCAGGACTACAAGCCTGTCATTCCACTTACCGACAATCAGGACTACAAGCCTGTCATTCCAATAAACAATCAGGACTACAAGCCTGTCATTCCACTTACCGACAATCAGGACTACAAGCCTGTCATTCCACTTACCGACAATCAGGACTACAAGCCAGTCATTCCACTTACCGACAATCAGGACTACAAGCCTGTCATTCCACTTACCGACACGTACAATCAGGACAACAAGCCTGTCATTCCACTAAACAATCAGGACTACAAGCCTGTCATTCCACTAAACAATCAGGTCTACAAGCCTGTCATTCCACTTACCGACACGTACAATCAGGACTACAAGCCTGTCATTCCACTAAACAATCAGGACTACAAGCCTGTCATTCCACTAAACAATCAGGTCTACAAGCCTGTCATTCCACTAAACAATCAGGACTACAAGCCTGTCATTCCACTTACCGACAATCAGGACTACAAGCCTGTCATTCCACTTACCGACAATCAAGACTACAAGCCTGTCATTCCACTTACCGACAATCAGGACTACAAGCCTGTCATTCCACTAAACAATCAGGACTACAAGCCTGTCATACCACTTACCGACAATCAGGACTACAAGCCTGTCATTCCACTTACCGACAATCAGGACTACAAGCCAGTCATTCCACTTACCGACAATCAGGACTACAAGCCTGTCATTCCACTAAACAATCAGGACTACAAGCCAGTCATTCCACTTACCGACAATCAGGACTACAAGCCTGTCATTCCACTAAACAATCAGGACTACAAGCCTGTCATTCCACTTACCGACAATCAGGACTACAAGCCTGTCATTCCACTAAACAATCAGGACTACAAGCCTGTCATTCCACTAAACAATCAGGACTACAAGCCTGTCATTCCACTAAACAATCAGGACTACAAGCCTGTCATTCCACTTACCGACAATCAAGACTACAAGCCTGTCATTCCACTAAACAATCAGGACTACAAGCCTGTCATTCCACTTACCGACAATCAGGACTACAAGCCTGTCATTTCACTTACCGACAATCAGGAATACAAGCCTGTCATTCCACTTACCGACAATCAGGACTACAAGCCTGTCATTCCACTTACCGACAATCAGGACTACAAGCCTGTCATTCCACTTACCGACAATCAGGACTACAAGCCTGTCATTCCACTTACCGACAATCAGGACTACAAGCCTGTCATTCCACTAAACAATCAGGACTACAAGCCTGTCATACCACTTATCGACAATCAGGACTACAAGCCTGTCATTCCACTTACCGACAATCAGGACTACAAGCCTGTCATTCCACTAAACAATCATGACTACAAGCCTGTCATTCCACTAAACAATCAGGACTACAAGCCTGTCATTCCACTAAACAATCAGGACTACAAGCCTGTCATTCCACTAAACAATCAGGACTACAAGCCTGTCATTCCACTTACCGACAATCAGGACTACAAGCCTGTCATTCCACTAAACAATCAGGACTACAAGCCTGTCATTCCACTAAACAATCAGGACTACAAGCCTGTCATTCCACTAAACAATCAGGACTACAAGCCTGTCATTCCACTTACCGACAATCAGGACTACAAGCCTGTCATTCCACTTACCGACAATCAGGACTACAAGCCAGTCATTCCACTTACCGACAATCAGGACTACAAGCCTGTCATTCCACTAAACAATCAGGACTACAAGCCTGTCATTCCACTTACCGACAATCAGGACTACAAGCCTGTCATTCCACTTACCGACAATCAGGACTACAAGACTGTCATTCCACTAAACAATCATGACTACAAGCCTGTCATTCCACTTACCGACAATCAGGACTACAAGCCAGTCATCCCACTTACCGACAATCAGGACTACAAGCCTGTCATTCCACTAAACAATCAGGACTACAAGCCTGTCATACCACTTACCGACAATCAGGACTACAAGCCTGTCATTCCACTTACCGACAATCAGGACTACAAGCCTGTCATTCCACTAAACAATCATGACTACAAGCCTGTCATTCCACTAAACAATCAGGACTACAAGCCTGTCATTCCACTAAACAATCAGGACTACAAGCCTGTCATTCCACTAAACAATCAGGACTACAAGCCTGTCATTCCACTTACCGACAATCAGGACTACAAGCCTGTCATTCCACTAAACAATCAGGACTACAAGCCTGTCATTCCACTAAACAATCAGGACTACAAGCCTGTCATTCCACTAAACAATCAGGACTACAAGCCTGTCATTCCACTTACCGACAATCAGGACTACAAGCCTGTCATTCCACTTACCGACAATCAGGACTACAAGCCTGTCATTCCACTTACCGACAATCAGGACTACAAGCATGTCATTCCACTAAACAATCAGGACTACAAGCCTGTCATTCCACTTACCGACAATCAGGACTACAAGCCTGTCATTCCAATAAACAATCAGGACTACAAGCCTGTCATTCCACTTACCGACAATCAGGACTACAAGCCTGTCATTCCACTTACCGACAATCAGGACTACAAGCCAGTCATTCCACTTACCGACAATCAGGACTACAAGCCTGTCATTCCACTTACCGACACGTACAATCAGGACTACAAGCCTGTCATTCCACTAAACAATCAGGACTACAAGCCTGTCATTCCACTAAACAATCAGGTCTACAAGCCTGTCATTCCACTTACCGACACGTACAATCAGGACTACAAGCCTGTCATTCCACTAAACAATCAGGACTACCAGCCTGTCATTCCACTAAACAATCAGGTCTACAAGCCTGTCATTCCACTAAACAATCAGGACTACAAGCCTGTCATTCCACTTACCGACAATCAGGACTACAAGCCTGTCATTCCACTTACCGACAATCAGGACTACAAGCCAGTCATTCCACTTACCGACAATCAGGACTACAAGCCTGTCATTCCACTAAACAATCAGGACTACAAGCCTGTCATTCCACTTACCGACAATCAGGACTACAAGCCTGTCATTCCACTTACCGACAATCAGGACTACAAGCCAGTCATTCCACTTACCGACAATCAGGACTACAAGCCTGTCATTCCACTAAACAATCAGGACTACAAGCCAGTCATTCCACTTACCGACAATCAGGACTACAAGCCTGTCATTCCACTAAACAATCAGGACTACAAGCCTGTCATTCCACTTACCGACAATCAGGACTACAAGCCTGTCATTCCACTAAACAATCAGGACTACAAGCCTGTCATTCCACTAAACAATCAGGACTACAAGCCTGTCATTCCACTAAACAATCAGGACTACAAGCCTGTCATTCCACTTACCGACAATCAAGACTACAAGCCTGTCATTCCACTAAACAATCAGGACTACAAGCCAGTCATTCCACTTACCGACAATCAGGACTACAAGCCTGTCATTCCACTAAACAATCAGGACTACAAGCCTGTCATTCCACTTACCGACAATCAGGACTACAAGCCTGTCATTCCACTTACCGACAATCAGGACTACAAGCCTGTCATTCCACTAAACAATCATGACTACAAGCCTGTCATTCCACTTACCGACAATCAGGACTACAAGCCAGTCATTCCACTTTCCGACAATCAGGACTACAAGCCTGTCATTCCACTAAACAATCAGGACTACAAGCCTGTCATACCACTTACCGACAATCAGGACTACAAGCCTGTCATTCCACTTACCGACAATCAGGACTACAAGCCTGTCATTCCACTAAACAATCATGACTGCAAGCCTGTCATTCCACTAAACAATCAGGACTACAAGCCTGTCATTCCACTAAACAATCAGGACTACAAGCCTGTCATTCCACTAAACAATCAGGACTACAAGCCTGTCATTCCACTTACCGACAATCAGGACTACAAGCCTGTCATTCCACTAAACAATCAGGACTACAAGCCTGTCATTCCACTAAACAATCAGGACTACAAGCCTGTCATTCCACTAAACAATCAGGACTACAAGCCTGTCATTCCACTTACCGACAATCAGGACTACAAGCCTGTCATTCCACTTACCGACAATCAGGACTACAAGCCAGTCATTCCACTTACCGACAATCAGGACTACAAGCCTGTCATTCCACTAAACAATCAGGACTACAAGCCTGTCATTCCACTTACCGACAATCAGGACTACAAGCCTGTCATTCCACTTACCGACAATCAGGACTACAAGCCAGTCATTCCACTTACCGACAATCAGGACTACAAGCCAGTCATTCCACTTACCGACAATCAGGACTACAAGCCTGTCATTCCACTTACCGACAATCAGGACTACAAGCCTGTCATTCCACTTACCGACACGTACAATCAGGACTACAAGCCTGTCATTACACTTACCGACAATCAGGACTACAAGCCTGTCATTCCACTTACCGACAATCAGGACTACAAGCCTGTCATTCCACTAAACAATCAGGACTACAAGCCTGTCATACCACTTACCGACAATCAGGACTACAAGCCTGTCATTCC
Source organism: Siphonodentalium dalli (assembly GCA_032622095.1). NCBI lineage: Eukaryota > Metazoa > Mollusca > Scaphopoda > Gadilida > Siphonodentaliidae > Siphonodentalium > Siphonodentalium dalli. Next base: position 30,198,329 of record CP136068.1, on the reverse strand, counting down.
ACTTACCGACAATCAGGACTACAAGCCTGTCATTTCACTAAACAATCATGACTACAAGCCTGTCATTCCACTAAACAATCAGGACTACAAGCCTGTCATTCCACTAAACAATCAGGACTACAAGCCTGTCATTCCACTAAACAATCAGGACTACAAGCCTGTCATTCCACTTACCGACAATCAGGACTACAAGCCTGTCATTCCACTAAACAATCAGGACTACAAGCCTGTCATTCCACTAAACAATCAGGACTACAAGCCTGTCATTCCACTAAACAATCAGGACTACAAGCCTGTCATTCCACTTACCGACAATCAGGACTACAAGCCTGTCATTCCACTTACCGACAATCAGGACTACAAGCCAGTCATTCCACTTACCGACAATCAGGACTACAAGCCTGTCATTCCACTAAACAATCAGGACTACAAGCCTGTCATTCCACTTACCGACAATCAGGACTACAAGCCTGTCATTCCACTTACCGACAATCAGGACTACAAGCCTGTCATTCCACTAAACAATCATGACTACAAGCCTGTCATTCCACTTACCGACAATCAGGACTACAAGCCAGTCATTCCACTTACCGACAATCAGGACTACAAGCCTGTCATTCCACTAAACAATCAGGACTACAAGCCTGTCATACCACTTACCGACAATCAGGACTACAAGCCTGTCATTCCACTTACCGACAATCAGGACTACAAGCCTGTCATTCCACTAAACAATCATGACTACAAGCCTGTCATTCCACTAAACAATCAGGACTACAAGCCTGTCATTCCACTAAACAATCAGGACTACAAGCCTGTCATTCCACTAAACAATCAGGACTACAAGCCTGTCATTCCACTTACCGACAATCAGGACTACAAGCCTGTCATTCCACTAAACAATCAGGACTACAAGCCTGTCATTCCACTAAACAATCAGGACTACAAGCCTGTCATTCCACTAAACAATCAGGACTACAAGCCTGTCATTCCACTTACCGACAATCAGGACTACAAGCCTGTCATTCCACTTACCGACAATCAGGACTACAAGCCAGTCATTCCACTTACCGACAATCAGGACTACAAGCCTGTCATTCCACTAAACAATCAGGACTACAAGCCTGTCATTCCACTTACCGACAATCAGGACTACAAGCCTGTCATTCCACTTACCGACAATCAGGACTACAAGCCAGTCATTCCACTTACCGACAATCAGGACTACAAGCCAGTCATTCCACTTACCGACAATCAGGACTACAAGCCTGTCATTCCACTTACCGACAATCAGGACTACAAGCCTGTCATTCCACTTACCGACACGTACAATCAGGACTACAAGCCTGTCATTACACTTACCGACAATCAGGACTACAAGCCTGTCATTACACTTACCGACACGTACACCCGATACGACCGTCTATTCATTGTATAGTAGGGACTATGTTAATAAACAAATTATTCTTTAAAGGGGTAATGTACGCCATTTTCAATAAATTACTGGTAATAAAAACGATCTAATATCGATAATATATTGAAAAATACGTAATTTGAGTCGAATATGTATTCTGTAAACGTTCAGGTTAATAGGTTGTCTTATAATAAAAGTTAATAATTTGATATAAATTTAATTTATGGCCGGAGCCATAAATTAAATTACAAATTTCGTTGTACAAGACGTACTCATTACGGAAAGTGGATTGGGTAACGCATGGCACATATGCTCGCATAAACGAATATTGATAAGGGGCATGCACTCAAGGCACTAACTGACTAGTGAATATAAATACCTTATATGAGTATATGGGGCTACTAAGCATATCATATAACATGTAATCGATACATTGAAAACTCAGAGACTATAGAAACCAACAACAACATTTGAGTACAGTATCCCTCGGTACAGACACTAGTCAGCCCGTAAGAGGTATCAGTACACAAACACTAGTCAGCCCGTAAGAGGTATCAGTACACAAACACTAGTCAGCCCGTAAGAGGTATCAATACTAGAATAATGCATTATGGAGTCACATCGTGAAAGTTCAGTCTTGGTGAGAAGTTATCATTTGGCGCAACAGGCTGTATACTATCGATAACCAGGGTTCGCTCTGCCACTTGCCAAATTTGCCAATGGCAAAAATAATTCACAGTTGGCAAAAAATATTTTCATTTGGCAAAAGTTTTGGCAAGTCACTTTTTAATTCCTTATTAATGAAGTTAATAAATATCGGTCAATCAATACCATTCAATTTCGGAAATTATTACAATGGAATTATATTAGTTGTATTTTATATGGTTTCGCAAAAGTTAACACCTCCATTAAGATGCAGTTAATCTGATATCATTAGTATCGACGGGTGGAGGGATTACCTCTATTTAGTGTGATGGTGGTGCTTACATAGCTAATCTTCATATGATGTTCGCTTTTGATCAAGCAACGCTTCTACTATTGTATTGTTCGGTAATCGGTTTATTGTTGTATGATAAACCGTAATAGATGAGATCATAATCATTAACTAACTGCTTTGTTATCGATATCAAACAGTGAGTGTCGAAACATAAGACTCAGTCAAGGTTGCAGAAAATGATGCTATTGGGAATAATATTTGGCAAATTCTAAAAGAATTTGGCAAAAAATATTTTCATTTGGCAAATTATTTGGCAAATGTAAATTTCGTTCCAGCGCGGACCCTGTCGATAACATTACTAACAAATTCGACAAACAATTTTGTTAATTGCTGTATCCTGGGGTATACATACCTATATCGTGTAATGCATCTACTATATTACTGATGGTAGCATCAGGGTTATTCGCAACTATTGTCAAGTGGCCGTGAATGAACAAGGCCACATTGTTCTAGCAATATGTCACACGATGACTTGATATACTCAGCATATTGTAATGTACGGCCAATTAAACAAAATAGTTCGTTTCTCAGAGAAATACTCGCTAGCAAAAATATCCACCTTTTACATTCTGCCATTATTTTATGGGTAACCAATAAGTGATAAGTGGGTGTCTGACCAGGTAACCCATCTTGTAGGGTTAGCGAAAATCACACCTAGCATCCCGGGATGACAGTAAAAAGTCAAAATGAAATGCTGGCTGACGGCCCGAAGGCTTTTGATATGTCAAATTAGGATAAGCTGAAAATAAAATGGCCTGAACCAATTAGTCATATACATTTAATCACAAAGTGAAGTTGGTACCAAATGTATGGATGGCAAGAGAAAGAAGAGGGAATCTGCAAAGCATATGAAAATAGGGGGAAAATAAGGGAACAGTGACCCAATTTTGTGCAGATACCTGATTCCTCGTTCACTTATCATACATTTAGGACGGAGAGCAGTGGCCCGGAGCGGTTATACTAAATTAGGAAAATAATTTGAACGTACGCACCAAAATATCTCAATTAATAAAACCCAAAAGTTAAAATTGTAATTTATAAATGAGATCGTCAATGAAGGAAAAGAGAAAAGAGAAAAGAGAAAAGATCTCCATCAGTTGCAAGTTGCTAACTCGTGCCATACTAAACCAACTTTTCGACCTTTACTTGCAAAATATGCGCCTTTTACATACTGCCATTAATAAATATATAGTTATACTACACGTCCCAATTCATATGACGTAACTCATAACGTTTAATAATAATTTTATTAATATAGATAGTCAGTTGATTAATTGATAAGTTGATTAATCAAAATAGTAAATAAAAGTGGTTTGCTGGTTCTACACCCCATACTATCTCAACTCAACTAAATATTTATAGATAGATACATGCCTCCTCACAAAAACAATATGGCAGAAATAATAAACACAGATATTATACCTGCCTCCCTCATCACCTTGGAATAAAGATCCTGAGATTGTTTCCCAAATATTAATTGCAATGAGCAAGAGGGTGAAGCGCATGTAGAGACGAATTGCGCCAGCGTAGACTATCTCACCAGCTCTATAATCGATATGTTCAAAATGCTAAGTTGGTTAATCAAGATAGCTAAGTTGATTAATCACGATAGTAAGTTGATAATCAAGAAAGCTAAGTTAGTTAATACAAACACAGAAGTTTGTTGATCAGGATAGTAAGTTGACCAATCAGGATAGGTCAGTTGATTAACTAGGATATTAAGTTGACTAATCATGATGGCTAACTTAGTTTGCCGAGATTGTAATTTGATTAATCAAGGTAGTAAGTTGATTAATCTGGATAGCTAACTTTATTAATCAAGATAGATAATTTGATTAATCGAGATAATAATTTGATTAATCAAGTAAGTTGATCAATCATGATAGTAAGTTGATTAATCAAGATAGTCATTTGATTAATCAAGATAGTCAGTTGATTAATCAAGATAGCTAACTTGATTAATTAAGATAGTCAATTGATTAGTCAATATAGTCAGTTGATAAATCATGAGAGTCAGTTGATTAATCAAGATAGTCATTTGGTTAATCAAGATAGTCAGTTGATTAATCATGACAGTCAGTTGATTATTCATGATATAGTCAGTTCATTAATCAAGATAGTCAGTTGAATAATAAAGATAGTCAGTTGATTAATGAAGACAGTCAGTTGATTAATCAAGATAGCTAAGTTAGTTAATACAAACACAGAAGTTTGTTGATCAGGATAGTAAGTTGACCTATCAGGATAGGTCAGTTGATTAACTAGGATATTAAGTTGACTAATCATGATGGCTAACTTAGTTTGCCGAGATTGTAATTTGATTAATCAAGGAAGTAAGTTGATTAATCTGGATAGCTAACTTTATTAATCAAGATAGATAACTTGATTAATCGAGATAATAATATGATTAATCAAGTAAGTTGATTAATCATGATAGTTAGTTGATTAATCAAGATAGTCATTTGATTAATCAAGATAGTCAGTTGATTAATCAAGATAGCTAACTTGATTAATTAAGATAGTCAATTGATTAGTCAATATAGTCAGTTGATAAATCATGAGAGTCAGATGATTAATCAAGATAGTCATTTGGTTAATCAAGATAGTCAGTTGATTAATCATGACAGTCAGTTGATTATTCATGATATAGTCAGTTCATTAATCAAGATAGTCAGTTGAATAATCAAGATAGTCAGTTGATTAATGAAGACAGTCAGTTGATTAATCATGATAGTAACTATAAGTGGTTTGGATTTCCTACGCGGCCGCCGTACTCTCCACTCAAATAACTATGTTTATATAGATACATGCCTCCCCATGAAAACAATTTGAGAAAACACAGATATTATATCTACCTCCATTATCACTTTGAAAAAAAAAAGATCATGAGAAACTAATTATTTTGTTTGTGTGTCCTAAGGGTCAATCAATAATTAAGCAGCTAAATTTGTCTGTTGTTACATTAGGTTCAATATTATTAAATTTGTTCACCACACCAGCAGTTAGTTCAACAGTGAGTTGTAGTTACACTGAAAGGTGTTGTCTTTTAAGGTTTTTCAAGAGTTTGAGTGCAGTTACGATCTGAATCATGTGTGGAATATGGGCAATTTTTGGAAGCGACGCTGATGTCAGCTGCCAGTGCCAATCCATGAGGAAGATTCACCATCGAGGACCCGATGCATTCCGGATTGAGTCCGTGAAGGACTTCAGCATCGAGGACCCGATGCATTCCGGATTGAGTCCGTGAAGGACTTCAGCATCGAGGACCCGATGCATTCCGGATTGAGTCCGTGAAGGACTTCAGCATCGAGGACCCGATGCATTCCGGATTGAGTCCGTGAAGGACTTCAGCATCGAGGACCCGATGCATTCCGGATTGAGTCCGTGAAGGACTTCAGCATCGAGGACCCGATGCATTCCGGATTGAGTCCGTGAAGGACTTCCCTGAGTACCCGATGCGTTCCGGATTGAGTCCGTGAAGGACTTCCCTGAGGACCCGATGCATTCCGGATTGAGTCCGTGAAGGACTTCCCTGAGGACCCGATGCATTCCGGATTGAGTCCGTAAAGGACTTCCCTGGAACTTGTATAGGATTCCAATGGTTGTCTATAGTTGACGATCTGGGAGGCATGCAGCCTATCCGACTATTCAACCTTCCACACATATGGATTATATATAATGGGGAAATATACAACCACCAACATGTAAGTGTTATCAAGTTAAGTATAGTTGCACCATACACCTGGATCTCCGCGAGGTTCAATGTACTGCCAATCAAACCATAAAGGGAAATTATCAGGAGGGTACATGCAGGGAAGAGTTGTAGTACTCAATGAAAAATTATACTTTAAATATGTTTGTTGTTTATTAATTTAACTATTCAACCATCCACACATATGGCTGACATACAACGGGGAGATATATAACCATCAACGCGTAAGTGTTATCCAGTTAGTGGATTAAAATATTATAAAGAAGATAGTATTTTGTGTGTGATATCAATCTCAACAATACTATTTCTTGAAGTCTAAGACAACATATGCCTTCTTGGAAGGCGAACCTGCTCCGAACCCCAATAATACTACATTCATACGCCTGAGAAATGTTCCTAGCAAGTTATTAATTGCTATAAATTTCATACGTTGAGAATAAAATTCAGCAAAACCGTGATCACGGATTAAGGGAGTATATGCGATCGATTGTTCGGAATTTTACTTCACCCATCTTGCGATATACATGTATATATATTTTGTAGTCGATCCATCTATATAGGGCATTCCGCAATAGATTTATTTCGATTATAGGGATTAAGGGGAGGACCATTCGGTCCTTCCGACAATCCCGGGCTAGCCCCCCGAACCACTCATACTACTATTTATTTCGATGCGCGTTTACATGAGTAAACAAACCCTGTGCTGCAACGAAATCGTGAGCTTATTGGGATTTCATACTCACAACATTGATCACCACCCGAGTAATCCCTTAGCGCATGATTGATTTGAACCAGTCACAGTATTTGCAACTTGCTCATATGATCTGAGCTATGCACAACGTGTAACTCAATAGTCACACTACGTTTCATTCGAAACCTGTTCACTGTGTTAAACTCAGAAGTCTACCGGCTAGGCGCGATCTCATAATCTCTGTGCCGACACATATCCACCGTGTTAAACTCAGAAGTCTACCGACTAGGCGCGATCTCATAATCTCTGTGCTGACACATATCCACTGTGTTAAGCTCAGAAGTCTACAGGCGAGGCTCGATATCATAATCTCTGTGCTGACACATATACACTGTGTTAAACTCAGAAGTCTACAGGCGAGGCGCGATCTCATAATCTCTGTGCTGACACATATCCACTGTGTTAAACTCAGAAGTCTACAGGCGAGGCTCGATATCATAATCTCTGTGCTGACACATATCCACTGTGTTAAACTCAGAAGTCTACAGGCGAGGCTCGATATCATAATCTCTGTGCTGACACATATCCACTGTGTTAAACTCAGAAGTCTACAGGCGAGGCTCGATATCATAATCTCTGTGCTGACACATATCCACTGTGTTAAACTCAGAAGTCTACAGGCGAGGCTCGATATCATAATCTCTGTGCTGACACATATCCACTGTGTTAAACTCAGAAGTCTACAGGCGAGGCTCGATATCATAATCTCTGTGCTGACACATATCCACTGTGTTAAACTCAGAAGTCTACAGGCGAGGCTCGATATCATAATCTCTGTGCTGACACATATCCACTGTGTTAAGCTCAGAAGTATACAGGCGAGGCTCGATATCATAAGCTCTGTGCTGACACATATCCACTGTGTTAAACTCAGAAGTCTACAGGCGAGGCTCGATATCATAATCTCTGTGCTGACACATATCCACTGTGTTAAGCTCAGAAGTATACAGGCGAGGCTCGATATCATAATCTCTGTGCTGACACATATCCACTGTGTTAAACTCAGAAGTCTACAGGCGAGGCTCGATATCATAATCTCTGTGCTGACACATATCCACTGTGTTAAGCTCAGAAGTATACAGGCGAGGCTCGATATCATAATCTCTGTGCTGACACATATCCACTGTGTTAAACTCAGAAGTCTACAGGCGAGGCTCGATATCATAATCTCTGTGCTGACACATATCCACTGTGTTAAGCTCAGAAGTATACAGGCGAGGCTCGATATCATAATCTCTGTGCTGACACATATCCACTGTGTTAAACTCAGAAGTCTACAGGCGAGGCTCGATATCATAATCTCTGTGCTGACACATATCCACTGTGTTAAGCTCAGAAGTATACAGGCGAGGCTCGATATCATAAGCTCTGTGCTGACACATATCCAATGTATTAAACTCAGAAGTCTACAGGCGAGGCTCGATATCATAATCTCTGTGCTGACACATATCCAATGTGTTAAGCTCAGAAGTATACAGGCGATGCTCGATATCATAATCTCTGTGCTGACACATATCCACTGTGTTAAACTCAGAAGTCTACAGGCGAGACTCGATATCATAATCTCTGTGCTGACACATATCCAATGTGTTAAGCTCAGAAGTATACAGGCGATGCTCGATATCATAATCTCTGTGCTGACACATATCCAATATGTTAAACTCAGAAGTCTACCAGCGAGGCTCGATCTCATAATCTCTGTGCTGACACATATCCACTGTGTTAAGCTCAGAAGTCTACAGGCGAGGCTCGATATCATAATCTCTGTGCTGACACATATCCACTGTGTTAAACTCAGAAGTCTACCGACTAGGCGCGATCTCATAATCTCTGTGCTGACACATATCCACTGTGTTAAGCTCAGAAGTCTACCGACTAGGCTCGATCTCATAACATCTGTGCTGACACATATCCACTGTGTTAAACTCAGAAGTCTACAGGCGAGACTCGATATCATAATCTCTGTGCTGACACATATCCACCGTGTTAAACTCAGAAGTCTACCGGCGAGGCTCGATATCATAATCTCTGTGCTGACACATATCCAATGTGTTAAACTCAGAAGTCTACCGGCGAGGCTTGATTTCATAATCTCTGTGCTGACACATATCCACTGTGTTAAACTCAGAAGTCTACCGGCGAGGCGCGATCTCATAATCTCTGTGCCGACACATATCCACCGTGTTAAAATCTACGCCTGAGAAATGTTCCTAGCAAGTTATTAATTGCTATAAATTGCATACGTTGAGAATAAAATTCAGCAAAACCGTGATCACGGATTAAGGGAGTATATGCGATCGATTGTTCGGAATTTTACTTCACCCATCTTGCGATATACATGTATATATATTTTGTAGTCGATCCATCTATATAGGGCATTCCGCAATAGATTTATTTCGATTATTGGGATTAAGGGGAGGACCATTCGGTCCTTCCGACAATCCCGGGCTAGCCCCCCGAACCACTCATACTACTATTTATTTCGATGCGCGTTTACATGAGTAAACAAACCCTGTGCTGCAACGAAATCGTGAGCTTATTGGGATTTCATACTCACAACATTGATCACCACCCGAGTACTCCCTTAGCGCATGATTGATTTGAACCAGTCACAGTATTTGCAACTTGCTCATATGATCTGAGCTATGCACAACGTGAAACTCAATAGTCACACTACGTTTAATTCGAAACCTGTTCACTGTGTTAAACTCAGAAGTCTACCGGCTAGGCGCGATCTCATAATCTCTGTGCCGACACATATCCACTGTGTTAAACTCAGAAGTCTACCGACTTGGCGCGATCTCATAATCTCTGTGCTGACACATATCCACTGTGTTAAACTCAGAAGTCTACAGGCGAGGCTCGATATCATAATCTCTGTGCTGACACATGTCCACTGTGTTAAACTCAGAAGTCTACAGGCGAGGCTCGATATCAAAATCTCTGTGCCGACACATATCCACTGTGTTAAACTCAGAAGTCTACCGACTAGGCGCGATCTCATAATCTCTGTGCTGATACATATCCACTGTGTTAAGCTCAGAAGTCTACAGGCGAGGCTCGATATCATAATCGCTGTGCTGACACATATCCACTGTGTTAAGCTCAGAAGTCTACCGGCTAGGCTCGATCTCATAACATCTGTGCTGACACATATCCACTGTGTTAAGCTCAGAAGTCTACCGGCTAGGCGCGATCTCATAATCTCTGTGTTGACACATATCCACCGTGTTAAACTCAGAAGTCTACCGGCTAGGATCGATCTCATAACATCTGTGCTGACACATATCCACTGTGTTAAGCTCAGAAGTCTACAGGCGAGGCTCGATATCATAATCTCTGTGCTGACACATATCCACTGTGTTAAGCTCAGAAGTCTACCGGCGAGGCTCGATATCATAATCTCTGTGCTGACACATATCCACTGTGTTAAGCTCAGAAGTATACAGGCGATGCTCGATATCATAATCTCTGTGCTGACACATATCCACTGTGTTAAGCTCAGAATTCTACAGGCGAGGCTCGATATAATAATCTCTGTGCTGACACATATCCAATGTGTTAAACTCAGAAGTCTACAAGAGAGGCTCGATATCATAATCTCTGTGCTGACACATATCCAATGTGTTAAACTCAGAAGTCTACCGGCGAGGCTTGATTTCATAATCTCTGTGCTGACACATATCCACTGTGTTAAACTCAGAAGTCTACCGACGAGGCGCGATCTCATAATCTCTGTGCCGACACATATCCACCGTGTTAAAATCTAAGGTCCGAATCGGCATCTCCAGTTTAGACCTAGTTTAAAACCCACTGGCGTGTTATCCCTTTGTCCGGACAGGGCTCTTATCTGGCAGAACGCTCAAGCGTTTTGATCGCATGAGCATTATTTTAACGCCAACAGTCATTCTTTTTTAAGAATGCCCGTGGGCATTATTTTTTAAGAATGCCCGTGGGCTTTATTTTTTACGAATACACGAGGGATTAAATCGACTGAGGGACGTCATAGAGTGGCTCCTCCCCCAATCATGTAAGTTGAGTCAATATAGCGTGTCGGCAAGCTGCATTAAATATCGGAACACTTAAAGGTACTCAATCAGATCAGGCCCTTATAAATTACTATTTCTTTGGCTTCGGGGATAAACAATAATTGATTCGAGACGAGTAACCTACCTATCAACGCTCATAGTGATCAGATTGTTTTTTGAAGTTTTGTTATTTCTATTGTTTCTGGCCCAGAAACACTCCGTCAAAAGGATGGTCTCAGTCAAAATTGCGTTATTAATACACTTGATTTTAGAGTTATCCAGCTTCGCCTGTTTGAATAAGTGTTTCTGTGAAAATTATACATCTCGAGAAAATTACAAACTTAGGGGCAATTATTAGTACGCATAATTGCAAACTTAAAAATTAATATCTAATAACTCTGAGCTTTGATGGATGGGTTCCTCGACTCGAATCAAATATTTTTTTTACCCCTGAAGTCACAGAAATAGTAATTTAGGGGTGCTTAATCGGATTGAGTACCTTTAATTTGCTGAGCTAATTAAACTCACAAATATTTAGCGATTTTGATTTTATATTGCCAAGCCAAAAAATAAAATAAAATTTCTTCAAACTTTGATACAAAAACACCAACAGCTATTTGGACTAACTATTTAGAAAAGTCCGCAGACAGGCTAAAACACATATAGATAACATATAAATACGTCCCTAAGTCGGTCAAATAAACACAAAACCGTTTAACACAGAATTTAACTATACGTTACTTATTGAACGAGAAAGTGCTCACATGGTTATTTTTAATACAATGGGGAAGCACAGAAAAAATATAACATTTCCAGTATCAAATTGAAACAGAATAGCGTATACCCATGTGTATAGACATGTCATGCATATCTACTCTGGCTTCGCTAAGATATCATACTCCACTAGTTCAAAACATGGTAACTTTCTGTTGCTCTGACAGGGAAGTTTTATAACATTGAAAAAAAATGCAGTTAACATAATGCTCGGTTATAACTGTCCGTAATAACATTGTATTTTATAGCAGGTAAAGGTCCTAACTCGAGTTTGCATGGTTTGGGGGACTTTAATTAATCGATTGTACTATGCGTCGCTTGGAATTTCATTGATGTTGGCTCACAAAGCTACACAAATCTTGCAACCTCGAGCTGGGAATTTATATTCAAGGAACAAGTATTAACACAGAAATATATTCCCTGCATGGTTTGTTCAATCTTCAACCCCATCAGAAGATAATAGAAAAGGCTCCCAGGGTTTGAACATATGGGAAATGATATATACGGGGGCACGGGAGCCTGATAAATTATTATGGAATGTTAACGTATTTGATGTCGAATTAGATGGGGCATCTTTAAATCAAGAAAGAAATATAGTAAGATATTTCTCACATACACTATCCGAATCCATAGCGCAACGACAAACTTCGGAAGAAACGTCCATCAACTGCGAGTCCTAATTCGAATTAAATAATAATTGAAATGTGTTGCTTTTCGGCGTGGACAACACGGACATCACAAACTGTCCGTGCTGAACTGTGGGCGTGTACACAGGTAATCAAGGCAGAGCTGTGGGCCAGACACATAGTTGGCTCCAACGACAATTCAATGAGTGGGTTTTAAGTCAGATAATATTCTCAGCGTCGGGAATTCGGTAAAGAATAGACTCGGGCAAGCCCCGTCTATTCTTTTACCGAATTCCCTCCGCTTCGAACATTATCCTTTACTTGTATAGCACTTATCCCTAGCACTTAACATGAAAATATGCATAATCACATGAAATACACCACACATAGGGTGAGTCATTGGACATCGGATAACTGCAGAACAAGAATTTGGGTGTTTTAGGGTATCGTCGTTGGAACAGATGAGATATTTAATGATGCATTAAAGTCAGCAGGTGGTCTCGTACCGCGTAACGATTCTGGGAGTCCATTCCAGAGATCGGGACAGTTGACGCGAAAAGCTCTATCAGCAACCATAACAAGTTTTGCGCCCTGCGGTGGTAACACATCTGCATCCGAAGAACGAAAGTTACGACCAGGTAAGTAAGGATAGATAGGTTCTGTCAAATAGCCTGGAAGTGAGTTTGGGTCCTCCATACGACTGAAAGCAAATGTAGTCATTTTGAAGGATATTCTAACCAATGTAGTTGGGAGCGCAGTCAAAGCGGAACTTTCTTTCTTTTGGCGAAGTACAATATCGATTCTGGTAGCAGTGTATTGGAGATTATCAGGTGATCATGAACGAATAGGATTAATAAGTACAATAATGGCATGGGATGTGCCGATGTGCGGTAGAAAAATCTCACTCGAGGGACTATGAATTTGGGCAAAGTGTCCGGACCAAATATCCGGCCCGGAGGACGAGGTTTTACCATATATACCCAGATCCCATTTCATGGTTGATTTACCACTGGCTAATCTGAACGCAAGGAAAAAAACATTATTTGTATAAAACAGACAGAAACATTTATATTGTAATATATTTTATGAATTTCGTCATTTTGCAAACACAAGAGCAGCCATACTTAGAATATTTCAACAGTATATTTATATACTTAATACCCAATGATGAGTAGTTATCCCTCAGGAAATGTTAAGCCTTCCATGACTAACTTCCAGGGGGGGACTGACGAAAAATTCAGTACACAGGGCCTGGGTGGGTGGGTGGTCTGTAGCTCAGAAAACCTCATTTTCCGGTGCTTGTAAATTATTTACAAACACTGTGATTATTGTTCAGCAGACTAAATAACACCCTTTTTGTTGGAGGGTGAATATGTACACATATGTTGCAATACTGAGGTTCTTTAATGTCCTTTAGATTGAACTGAGGTCTTAAGTTCATTCCATGTTTGGTACAATTCGCTAACATGGACAATAACATCAGTTTTGATGGAATAATTTATAATTTGCTTCACCCCTGTGTACGGAAAGTTTTTGCAGACCCCCCCCCCCCACCTGCAGCTTCCTGAAATTTTGCGAAAACGATTTGCCAATGCATTCTCTGATATATGCGAGTCTCCCATATGGATCCTCGCATATATAAGAGAATACATTGACCTAACAACATTTCCGTGACTCTGTAAGCCAGTGTATTCTCTTATATATGTGAGACTCCCTAGATTCGTGTATATAACATAATGGTATTTAATGTTGCATCAGCACACCTCCCGTCATGGAAGGGTTAAAGCATATACTAGGGCAGGCCTGGAAATATGAGGAGGGCTATTTGATAGCCCTCCTACTAGCCCTCCTACTAGCCCTCCTACTAGCCCTCCTACAGCCCTCCTACTAGCCCTCCTACTAGCCCTCCTACAGCCCTCCTACTAGCCCTCCTACAGCCCTCCTACTAGCCCTCCTACTAGCCCTCCTACAGCCCTCCTACTAGCCCTCCTACTAGCCCTCCTACTAGCCCTCCTACTAGCCCTCCTACTAGCCCTCCTACAGCCCTCCTACTAGCCCTCCTACTAGCCCTCCTACTAGCCCTCCTACAGCCCTCCTACTAGCCCTCCTACAGCCCTCGAAAAATTGACTCCAGTAGGACTATTTTCAGCCCCCTAAAGCTGGTAAAAACTCGCCAACATGAAATTCACTTTGTGAAACTGCAACCTGTTAAGACATATAACAAAAACTTTCTGCTAATCTCTGACATATTCTGGTATGTTCTCAGCAACAAAGAACCAGGCTGTGTCCAATGCCGCTAGAAATATCCACTGCACAGATAACATGAATTCAAGAGAAGAGAGAAGTCTAGGTGGGCTATTAGCCCTTCTAAGGCAACACAAGAGGGATATTTTCAGACCTCCTGCATACCACCAGGCCTGTACTCAGGTAAAATATCAAAACTGTAAAAGTTGAGGCAAATCTATGAGGGCTATTAATAGCCCTCCTGGATTTTCTAGACCGCCAGCACTGCTAGTGTCATCAATCGACTATGTTGATCTTATCATCTGAACATTTCCCACTATCAAAAATGAATCCTTCTGCGCTTGTATAATATTTTCTGTATGCCTGTCGTCTGTCTATAATTCCTGAACACCCCTCTAGACAAATAATACACTATCCCAACATATACACTTATAACTCATCGGGAGAATGCATTTAGAATTGAAGAGGTTATTCAGCGGCGTACCTGAGATTCAACAAACTCCTGCAGGACTTCATACCATGACCTGCGGATTGGTGACACGCCATCGCTGAATTCTTCTATTGGCCGCCATAGGACCTCATTAGGGAGCAAGCCTCGGTCTGAAAATGCTGAACGCAGAAGGTTTTTCTCTATACCCTTCTGTGGAACTCGATCGTCATCAGGCAGTTCCAGGTAGTATGATATGAAGTTATGGCCAAGGAATGGTACTCGTAATTCCAGACTATAAAGTAATTTGAATATATTTAAGAAATAAATACACAGTGCGTCGGTGTGAATAGTAGAATTTGACCACAAAGCGTCGTCCTACAAGCAACTGTTTTGGTCAAAACTATAGCGACAGACGTGCAACCTGCTATCTAATATTTAGCCCAGTCTTTATCTCTGCGTGGTGTGATCTTCTCTTCGATCTGTACCGTCAAACATAACGTCACCATTGAACGGCGACCCCTTTTCATTATCGAATGCCTCTCTGGCAACATTTTGCAGATAACACTTATTTGTTTCTATCTTAAAGAAAAACTCAGTATTAGTAGGCATTATATGTCACTTTCTTCAGTCTATGACATGATATCAACCAATGCATGTGTGCTTTGAAAAATGAGTGTTCTGAAAGTTTGAGGCGTCGGCAGCATTGCACTGATTGTACCACATTTGTTGTTTGGCGCCCATCAGCTGTTCGGTTTCAGTTCATTTTAATTTTCCTTGGAACATCTACAATTATCCTCTAAAAGGAATCATGGTAGACATGAAAACTAAAAGTTCGGCGTGAATGACCCGTTCAGCGTAACTATGTTGTCAATGTGTATGTCACGTCAATGTGAAATTTTCCATTATAAAATAACATTTACTTTCTTCTGTTATTTTATGGAAATTCATAATAAACTCATACGAAGGTTTTTGTGTGATAGACATTCCACATTGAAATGTAATTCATGTCATACCGACTATGGGCTGGTAGAAACAAAACATACAAGTACAAGAAAACCATAGTCAGAAATGGTAACGCGCTCAAGATAATATATTATATACCCATGATTGTAATTATAGAATATAAAACATATTGGTTTCGCGAATGACCAACTCAGAATTCCGTTAAAATAACAATAACAACCAGCACCTAATTAACGAACCGGCGGCCGACTCGACCGTCTCCGACCATAACCCCCAGTGGACTGGAGAACGAAAAATGTCTATAAAAGTTAAAATATAAGACTTCCAAATTATCTTTTAAATTTCTTTTAATTGACATAGCGTGTCAAAAAACAAAAATCAACATTATTGACATAATAATGTAAAGGACAATAAACGAAATTGAAATTCTCAACTACACCTTTTACCGGACTCGGCCTCCTGGTCGCGCAGTTCGACTTTTAAACCGTAAAAAAAACAATTATATATAAATAAAATCCCCATGGGACCACAGCTTTCAATAATTTGGAGAACTGTATACACGCGGCGCGCGCTATAAAGGAGTCGGCGGTAAAAGTTTCTGACTGACCTAGAAGCAGATGTTGTGCGGTCGCAACGCAGCACATCATACATGTATAGGTCCTCCAAAAGTCTTCGGCTTTCTTGGTCGGCCTCAGCTGGAGATGGTGCTTTGTGGAAATAAATATAACCCTGTGCAACCTCGTCGGCGCCTTCACCAGAGAATATCACAATGGAGTCTGTATTCTGCTTTATATATTTGCATAGCAGATACATTGCTGCAAAAGAAAACAATTAGCAAGTTGTCATCAAAATATTGTGGGGAAAATATTGTTATACTTTTGCAACTGAATAGTGCATGAGACTGAGTTTTTTATCTATCATTTTTAATCAAGTTATGGACAGTTATTGTTTTATACAAATATGACAATTCGTAGTTTTGCGATATCTAGATATACTAACACAGTGTACAGAAATTGGGTATATAACACATTGTCTAATTGAATCCGGCGACATTGGAATCTGTTCAGAAGACAAAAAAGATATTAACACAAATTCCGATGTTTCCATTTTATTGAGGAATATATAACAATATATCCTCGCGAAAATAGGTTCACTATATCGACCTACAGTATAATATTGACATATGTTCATATTGAATTATTTTATTCTGAAATAAGCGGATAGTGGACTTATATCCGATGTTATGTTTTATGCCGCGGCCACGGTGAAAACACATTTTAAAGAGCGTACACCAGGTAGGTAGTGAATTAGTTTATTCATGTTATTGTCCGCAGATAACAAACGTAAAATAAGAGAACAGGCTGAATATGAACATTGGACAGTGAAATGAATTATAACAGCGTTTGCTCACCAATAGAACCCCTAATAGTTATAATGTCGTAACTCTCCAGGTGGTAAATAACATGTTCGATTGCATTGAATCCCTCCTCCGCAGTGAACACAATCTCGTGGTTCTCCGTCCCTAAATACTCGGCGACCTTCAAAAAGCATAAAAGTGTATGTACTCCCAACACAACTGTGTGGGGAAATATCTTCAATCAAAAATAAACAATACATATAACACAATATACATACAGGGGGGCATTTAGAAACAAAATTGATAATTGCGGAGTTCATAAATTTAAGCAAAACAGGACTACAAATAATCTGAAGCAAGACCATAAGCCATTTAATATATGAGTGTTTCACCCCTCCCCCTCTTTTGGCACGCGGGATTCGGGCCATTTCAGACGATACGTAGGATTCACACCCATCTGTTAAATTTGATTATGTAAACATGTTTTATATAGTTACCGCGGTATAAAATATTAGATCTGAATCGAAGACTCCTGTCTGGAAATCGATTAATATTAATTTTATTTCGAATATGTTCTAGTCTAAAAAGGTGTGGTTGTTTAGCTAACGAACAATAGTGGTTACTGTTAACAGATACCAGAAATTTTATTGCGCAATTTTGTCAAAAATAAACGTTAACTATACTCATTATCGCTTATAACTATGGAATAAAACAATATAGCCAATCAATTTGGGACATTTGACATTCAGTGCGTAGCCATAGGAACAGCCTAATGCTCTATATCGCTATATGGTATCACCCGAATGGTTTGTTCTAAAAATATACAAATAAACGGGCCCAATAAAATATTCGAAATAAAGTCAATATTAATTGATAGAAGCCTTTCCGGACAGGGGTCTTCAGTTCATATTTATTATTTTATACCCACGCAACTATTTCAAATTGTTATTTAAAGAGATAATCCATCTTAACTGGTACTCGGGATTCATATGCCCATTTAACCGGTATTCAGGACTCAACAACAAGGCTGCTACGCAGCTTTTATAGCACCATTTGATCAAAATTTGATTGTTTCTTAGCCAAAGTGGCATATGTTGATGTAATTCAGTATCATACATCTTGATTCAGCCTGTTATCCCAAAAACCTGCACATTATCTGCTTATAAAATAACTTTTTCCAGGTAGATAAATATGCTTAGAATCGCCAAAACTTGAATCGATAATGTGATGAAAATGAGAGCATTTTAGTCAATATATCGACTCATAATGAGGCGATTCTAAGCACATTGTGTACGGACAATGACACAAAAAAGCCAACTCACGAGTGTTCATGTGTACGCTCTTTAACATATGTTTTCATTTTGGCCCGCGTATAAAACGACTCCATTATGACTCCATTATCTGCTTATTTCAGAATCAAATAATCAAATTATCTAACAATTTCACATTATAGGTCGATTATGTGCGTATTTGTGCGATGACATATTGTTTGATGTGTTGAAAGTATGCCCATTACATCAGCAAATGTGTGAAAATTATAAAGCTCCCTGTCACAACGGGTCAAGTTCACAGTTTTTGTACAGGTGGGATATACGTTGATGGCATTATGATCTATATCAATATGGCTTTTAGAAGTAATAATTATTTCCCAGATTATTCCACTATCCTCACCATTTTGACATATTTAAAATCAGTTGCTCCTTCCATTCCTATAGAAAATGTCTGTATTTTATAAGGTAACTTCATCTCTTTGGCATTTTGCACGAGATGTAATCAGACTTGAATCCAAACCCCCTGTAACGAGAGATTACAAGATTAACCCTTTTATGATGGAAGCTGCACTGGCGCAAATTAAATACCCTATGTCAATGCATTCTCTTATATATGCGAGTGGGCCATAGGTCGTCTTGCATATATTGGAGAATGCATTGGCCTAACAATTGTTTAACATTTTGTATCATTTTCTCTTACATTCTTTAAAACATTTTATCATTTTTTTTTCTTATATTCTTTAATTGATTTTTTTCTTACAATCTTGATAAATTTTTTTATATTTTTATCACATTATTTAACAATTATATCATTGTTTTTTTCTTACATTCTTTATCATTTTTCTCACATTCTTTATCAATTTTTATAATTTTGTATCATTATTTCTTACATTCTTTAACATTTTTTTATGATTGTCTTCATTTTTTCTTACATTTTTTAACAATTATAAAAAATAATATAAATTTGTTAGGCCAATGCATTCTCTTATATATGCGAGGCGACCTATGGTCGACTCGCAAATATAAGAAAATGCATTGGCACAAAGTTTTCGAAAATTTGATCTATTCATCTAAAATATCATAAAGTCATGAACAGAAGTCATTCTTATTCCTGTTTTAAAATTATCTCGCAGAGAACGTGTTGTTTTAGCATATTATAATATTTGGTATTACATAATGGTCGTGCACACCCACAATTATATATGTAATACGGCAAGAGTCCATCTCCACTGTAACTGTTTGGGAAATATTCTAACTAAGCGTGATGAATTGTAACCTATGTATATTGGATAGATCATCTCAACGAGTGTCTTCAGAATAATTAAGAAGGGTGATGTTAGACTTGATTGAAAGTTATTAGCTCAATAATCAAGTCTAACATCACCCTTCTTAATTATTAAGGCCTCGTGTGAAATTATCTATCCAGTTCGACGATTGGTGAGTTCCGATTATATGCGATTCCTTATACCTAAATGTCATTATATTCGCTAAGTCATATTTCGAAAATGAACTCTGAATATGGAGTTTTTACCCAGGATATTAGGATAATATCTCAGCCAACTTGAACGTTTATTTTCCGAGTATTTCTTAGACCTACAATCTTAAAACAATTGTTCTCCAGAGTACCTACGTGGGTATCGAACTTTTTCAGTGGAAGTACCAAATTGTTGGTACTCTGTAGTACCAAATATTGTTGGTACTCTGGGTACCAGATATCCGGGTACTCGCGAGTACCTGTCCATGTAATCTGAACCACCAATTTATTTATAATAGCATGGTCGGGCTAAAGAATATAGTAAGAGTATAGCATAATGATGACATGGATGTGATATTAATCACAACACACGCTTTGTATCAGAGAAAATTCAGTTCGAGTGCTGTTTAGTTTCTCGTAAAACTCACAGTGAATTGTCTATAAACAGGATCACAATATTGCGCCATTTTCTTATTTAGATTCGCACGCATAATACGTCGTTGTAAAGCGTCTACAACTTACAACTCATAATACAATCATAGTATATTGCTTATTTGGTATGTTACGTAATTACGATAGGTTAGGAGAAAATATTAACTCAATTGAAGAATATTCATGCAAGAACAGTACCATATACACGTTTTCTGTCTGACCATTTCGCAATGATGAAGTAAAGTAGATTAGCTGGATTTTAAAACTGACAGCGGGTAGAATGGGTCGATTAAAATAAATATTGGTGTGATTTGAATATGATTGTTGATGGTGCCAATAATTTGATCTGCGCCTTCCATGGCGCAACGGAATATTTCCGATAATTATGATAGGTTTAAGAATAATATCTATGAAATATTTTATAATATTCTTTCTGTTTATGGCGGTTCTGGTGGATGTTACCCACCACGAAGGCCGCCCGCATCTGTAACTGGCTGCTGGGCTTGGTATACTACCAATTTGTGCTATAAATTTATTTTTGAGAATTTGCTTCTGGAATTACAACACTTGACCTATATTTTTTTAATCAATATAAAATTATAAAATAAATATATTAAGTTTCTAATGGATAAATATGTATTGTTATCATTCAATACTGCACAAAGTCGTGACCATAATATATATTTGATAGTCTGTAACTTTTGCTGCAGAGATTTCCATTTAAATACACATTCAAAACTGGTCACTTGGCCTTATTAAAGGAACATTGTTTGAATACCTTATTATTTTTGTTGAACCATTTTCCCGCAAGTTCATCAAAACTTATTCAGACCCCCCCCCCCATTTCCCCAGAAAAATACCAATTTCGCTTGCGTTGTATTATTAAGCAATCAACTGGCAACAATTCGAGCGTCTGCACAAATCGGACCTAATTGTCTGTTGTTGAATGCTCGAATGTTGGTTCAGTGATTTCTTGGTAAGACAACAAAAGCGTATTGTCATAGCCATTAATAACCACATATATAACATAACCAAAGAACTCAGGATCTGTGTCGTCTAATAACTCTGATATAAAAAAAAATGACTTACAATACAATTTGGCAACAATGTGAGTACAATTCATGAGTATATATGTTAATGCACAATGGAGTGACGTATTGCAGTTATAGGCCACACTGAGGCTATTCCACGACACCCTCCCCTGATATACAACAAGAGAAAACCCTGCAATGTGCACTGCAGTAGCTGCACACAAATTAATAACTAACTTGGTGCACCAACAGTTAACAATATTCAGCCGCGAATTCACATTGGCGCTATCTTTTGACGCGGTTGTGACATGATGATAGATCATCTAATGTTAGCTTTGTTAGTAAAATCCTATATAGTTATGATAGACGTTGTACTGAATTGTTTGAAAACAGGATAGTGGGAACCATAATGTTATTTATCAGTTTCATTGAGATTAAGAAGGAGGTAAAGTGGCAACATTTCAACATTGATCAAACCTTACAAAGCGCAGGTGACCATGTTGTACCTTTTTCGAAAGTTTGAAGACTTATCTACTGACAACGGGAAGCGGAATTTTGATTTTCATCCCAGGTTGGTTATTACTGGACATCATTAAAAATTAGGTCACCGTTGTTTATTATTGTCTATAATATTTTCTATCAAATGTCACAAAACAAAATATAATCGAAAAATCTGCTTTGCTTTGTCACTAGATATGTGCACAAACATTCCAACATGGCATGAAGTATTATTCAACGGTTTGTAAATATTTAATAATCTTGTCTTGAAAATTAACACTGAATTCTCCATTTAAATTTTGACATTTTACCTCCCTCTTAACAACATATATATCGGCACATTCGCATTAAATTCACATCTCATCGTGTCCTTTAGAATGTTATCGCATTTGAGAAGTCTTGGTGGCATGCCCACGCGTCGTACCGCTGAGTTTGTTCGTTGTGTAGGAATCTCAAAATTCATAAGGATGGAATCATGTTTGTCAGACCGACCAAAATTTTACAAATACATCTGTTCAATATGAGTATAACTCTAATTGCATGGCTCGTATTGATCAAACTTACAGTATAACAAAGATCGTAGCGGAGATATGTAAGATTAATGTCAAACATTATTTTGCTACCATGTTTTCCATAAAACACACACGACAATATTTAGAAACTCTTCCGATTCCGTGCTTCTGTTCGTCTGCTTCCACCGAACAGGCAATACTAAATACCGTAACATGACACCGGCTTCGATTAATCAGCTTATTCGGATATGTGTACATAATAGCTATTGCATATAACAATGTTCTTCTATTGTAAATATTGTATATATTATGTCTCAATACTCATGAAAATGTAATATGAGTTTAAGAGAATAAACTAATTGAATTGGATGGTGCAACATAACAAATATCAACATACATGTATTCGACGGAATCATAGTATCTACTTAGCAACTCACTGCTACTCCGTGTTGGATAATCAACATTGATCGAGTCTCTTCTTTTTCCTTTTTTTTTTATAATTAATCAACATTATATTTGGTACATTTTTCGTTTTTTATAGTTCTGTTTTGATATCATTGTTTTTATACATTTATACCACTTTTTTATTTATTACTTCATTTGATTTTTTCTACTTCTTTTTCTTCTTTCGAATTAATATTTTCTTTTTTCTCGCTGCTTCATGTTTGATTAGAGTTAGATTTTTTTGTATATTTTCATGTGATTATGTTGGTTTCTTTTGTATGATAATGTAACTCTTCATATATGGAGGAAAGAAATAAATATATAAATTCCTCAGTGTCACGATTCTCTGAGCAATGCTCGCCAGTACACGCAACGTAATACAGATCTGATTGAACTGTTAGTGGGCCTGACTTTCCACAAATTCAATTCAAATTAGTTTATTCTCATTCACCATGATATGATATATAGAGATCACATATATACATGTAATACAGTATAAAACATGTTTTTTAACTTTTACATATCGGGAATATGGTCATAATGGGAAGGTTCGTGTTGTCTAAGTTGCTAAAATGGGAGTTGGAATGGGTTATGTTGGGAGCGATGAACTCGGCAAGTGGACGTTCGTCTTATATAATCACATACTTAATGTAGGACAGTCACATTGTTGGAGTTTAATAGGAGAATAAAACTGTATGTACATGTACTAGGATTCTCCGTCTGCGTAAGGAACTCCAGTAATTACATTCCACTATGTGGTGATATTCGTCACCTAATGCATCAGTCCTACATATTTTATCCTTGTCAATTTTAACCCATGATCCTGTTTCTATTGGCAGGCGATGGTTTCTACAGCGATATCTCATTAAAGTACATCTGAGTTCCGTCTACTAAATTGTAGTACTGATACATACCAATTAGTATGTCATTTACGAAAGAATAGGAGCTTCAATTACGAAAGAATAGGAGCTTCAATTACGAAAGAATAAGAGCTTCTTGTTGGATTGACCAATTTGAAACCACGGAGGTGTTCACATTGTGATAACTCGTGATACGCACTGACAGCCAATGGTGTAGATTTGAGCAAACCACGTGAAGAATTAGTTGCATATCCCCGGTGCCACGTGGTAGTCTCACACGGACGACATCAAGAGATTTTGTTTGAGGAAGTTCATACCGAATGCTGACAAGGTTATTTGACTTTTACCGATCGAGTTAAGTTGAAGTCTCTTTGCACATGTTTCAGTTATGAATGGGAATTGTGCACCATCGTCAAGTAGGAACTTTGCACTCATACAACACATGTAGGAAGAAACGTCAGGTATATCACGTGTGTCTGGTGACCAGGCGAACATTGGGTGGGTGGTCTGATTATGGTTGAACTCGTTTGTAGCCGCGATTCTGGGTCCGCTACAGGGATTCGAGTGATGTTCACATTTACGTTGACAAATTATGCATCGAAATGTTTATCCACAAACTAACAAAAGGACAAGATGAGAACAGAAAAGATCACACAAATCCTATTGTTTGACGGAGTTAAGCCGGTCCTCGACATTACGGACGTCACAACAAGTATAGGACGAGTGTGTTTGAGATTTACAATAAACACAATGCGGCTTATTTAAAGAAGAATCATTGATATTGTTATTAACTGCATTCCTGGCACTCACGAAGATGGTTGAAACAGGTGGAAACATGTGATTGATCGTAGTAACAATCTTCACAGCCAGCTTCGAGAATTTCAATCTCTTCGCTAAGGAATTCTAAAATTTCATTAAAACGGAACTATCTATTTCAAGCTGACGGACAATCGTATACAACGAATAGCAGAAGCAACTTTTGATGTCAACATGTCACTGTGTGATACTGTATCTGTGTTAATCGCCTCCAGGGATCGCACATGTGATTCGATTCATCTTGAAATGTTATTGCCGTATAATTTATACTGAGGACGAGGAAGAACAGACAATGCCTGGAGATGTGCCTTAATAATTTTATGTGACTGTCCAAAACGATGCTTCAGAATTCCAATAGCCTGAACGTAGTTATCGTTGGTAAGTGGTGCACCCATTACACAACATGGGGCTTTTTCTCTGAGCAGTGAAAGTAAGTGTTTTGGAATATCTCAATTATGCTGAGATAGTACCTCATGCAACTAAAGTTGCTATATACGTATTTATTATGACTATCGTTTTTCTTCCCCGAGTACAACTATAGGGATCATTTCCCGACAATCGAATCAGCTACACTTTGATCAGATGTCATACCACCGCCCTCTATGTTATGGATTGCGCATGCGCTTAAAACTGTTGGTTCCTGTTATCGCTTCATCTATGTTTCATCTAATCTGTCATTTAGTTTTGGGGTTAACTTTGGTTATTTTGGTTTCATATATGTAATACTATAAACAAATTATCACTTGGTCGTTGCATCGGGTCTCGCTGAAGAGGTAAGATCGCTGGATCAAACACTCCGCCTGCTGCCAGATCTATTCACTGTAGAAATGGTATGTATTCAAGGTGCAGCTTTTCGTTCGAGAAATATATCCCTTGTAAATAGCTTACCAAGTTCATTTGCCATTGAGTGAATTATATTAATAATTTATCCACCAGAATCCATCACAAATAAGTCATTGTACATAAGCATGTCCAGTTTCAACTAAATAACATTAGCTGTGGTACATTAAATTATTCGCCACCAGTCAAAGTTATACTGTCCGAAAAATAACTCACCCGATAAGAGACATCCAATTCTCCTGACACTCATCATCCTTTTCCTGACTGCGGCATTGAGCAGTTTATATATATTTCCCTTGATGTCATCATCAACTGGAATAGGATGCTCAAGAATAATAAACATACACCCAGTTATGTTTGAGTAAATTATCAAAGGACGGTAGTCGGGAGAACAAACTTTCTTGAAACGTGGCAATGCCTTATATATTGTTGTCTTGTGTTCGATTATCGTTACATCTGTAGAAACACGTAGAAGTTTTGCACAAACTATGGGGTTTTATCGATACATATTGAGTTTAAACTCAACGATTTTCTCCTATAACATATACGGTGCTGTCCGTTTATATGTTGTTTGTTGTCTGTTTTATAAGTTGAACAGTTTATCCTAGAAGTGAATACCAGATTTATAAAGTAACATGATAGCTGTTAATCGATCATTTGGATTTGGAATGTTAAGAATCGGTTGAGGTGTTTGTGATATATGGTCTTTAGACGTGAGGAGGTAGTTGATATAGTGAACCTCATAGTGACGTATTATGTCAATATCAATGCCTTTGTTCATGTGGAGCGCTCGTTAATTTTAGATTTATTTTTATTTTTATGTTTTACTCGTTAACAACAGGACCATGTGAACATGTCTGTCTGTTGTGTTTCAGATACTGTAATTTTTCGTGTAATAAATGTGTAAATTAAATGCGTCTGTTCTCTGTGGTGTTGTGGTATCATACAAAGTATGTGTGTGAAACGTTATACTGTAACTCTGCGGGCGCTACCAGCATATCCGTGCTAAACATTATATTCGTATCACTGGACAACCGCAAATTATAGGAACTCATTCTTCCTAAACACAACTCATGAGTGGAATAAGGTAAAAATCTTTTTAAGCATTACTAAACCGTTTAGCACAGTCCACTTCACTCATCCGATCATCACCAAACTTCATATATATCTTGATATTGATCTATCAGATGAGAGCTATCAAATATTTTTTTAATTTTATAGGAAAAAATGGTCGCCAGCGGCCATATTGCATTTACGTTATATGTTATCGCGTCATGTCGATATCTAGTATTACTTAGAAATTTCACCTTTCCAGATTCATAATTGCTCCATTGACTGTAACAGATGGAATTATTCCCCTCTTCGTATAGAGTGTCACTGAAACTTTATTTTGTCAGACTGTCTGTATAGTCACTGATTATATATGGCAATAATCTGTAATAAGATGTAGCATTATTTTATTTTATATTTACATGCAGTGCTGTTTTTATACAACAATTCTACCCCCCCTAGATCATCATGTGATCGACCATACATCGCGCGAGGACCTGGTTGAATTAAGGGGGGTTTTTATGGATAACTTCTGTCCTCAAGCTAGATTATACTTATGACATTTAATGGCATGTTTCTCACATGGAGGGTTAGATATGCGTGAGACACCACCACTCTTCAATTCACACCAAGTTATCAGCTGTCATATTCGGATATTAGAACCCATAGCCATGATATATGGTTTATTTTGTGTATACTAGTAATATTGTTATTTTCAGTACCTTTATATACCAGTACTGTGTATAACAATGCATATACATTAATCCATGTATACATGTATATTGATTCAACGGATTCAGTGGTTTTGTCCATCAGTCTATCAAATTTGCGGGGAAAACATGGCCACAAGCAGTACACCCTGTTAAATTTCGAATTTGAATCAATTGGCGCACCCTGCAGCCAGCTTTTATTGGAGAACTTTTTCTCATGTGGATAGTTTGGGTCACCGCTAGATGTGAGCCATGTTTTGTTCTCAAGCTGTCCCTGTGAAGACATCACTGCCAGCGGTGATCTTGAATTTTACTATTTTTATGGCTAAATAATTTGGTTGATCCTACAGACGACACCCCTTGTCCGATCGTCACCAGATTCCACAATGATCTTCTGGATAACCAGGGGGAGAGTAATCTAATTTTCCCGAATTTCGTTAAAAAACATTACCACAGGCAGCAATTTGGTATCTTACTGTTTGATCCTCTTTTGCGTGACTGAATTGTTTAGCAACTGTACAGTCATATCCCTCATCTGATAGTCACCACACTTTATATTGATCTTCGGGCTGACAACTAGATGGGAGCTATCGAATCCTTTGAATTTTTTTGGAAAACATTGTCGCCAGCAGTCATCTTCTATTTTGGTTTTTATATACATGTATATCTCTTCATTCGGATAGCCAGTATTACGTAGGTACTTCAACTTTCCGCATTCCTGTCATCATTTGAAATATAAAAATTTACCTGATACCATGCACCCTTCAAAATTTGTTTCGTCGTATCTATTTTAATGACCCGTATGGTAATATTGATACAGATATATTTGTCAAACATTTCTTTGTACAATATACTGGTATTTAGTTTGTAACTAAATCTAGAAATATATAATAGTAGCTGGTGGACCCTACTTCGTCCGGGATGTTCCCCTCTGATTTTCGGAGAATTGCGCGATTTAACCTTGAATTGACCATTTTAAAGGTGAACGTCATGTCGGGTCACGATTTGACCCGCCCAAAACACTCCCCGGACAAAAGTCACGACAAAAGTACCCGTCGAAATCCGCCCGACTTTACCCGATTTGACCTTGAATTGACAATTTTGAATGTCAAGATCAGGTCAGGGTCATAATTTGACCCACCCGAAACACTCCTGGGACAAAAGTAACAGTAGGTATTATATTTCGTTGAAATACTTCGTTTTACCAGATTTGACCTTGAATTGATCTTTTTGAATGTCAAAGTCAGGTCGGGATCAAGATTTGACCCGTCCAAATAGTCCAGAAACATGCCTACATCAGCACGTTCGAGAACATGGTCCCACGTGAAATTGGACCCGTCAATATTGCTCCCGGGATCGAAGTAGTCCTACACACAAATTTTTAGTCGGATCGGTCAAGGTCCAGAAACATGCCTATGAGCGAGGTCAAGTTGACACGTTAAATACCAAATCCGAGTCGGATCAGTCGAGCAGTGTTAGAGTCTATAACACATACACACATGCATTCATGTATACACACATACATACAGACAGGTGTTCCAAAATGTTTAATCGATAGCTACAACAATTCTATGGTATATAGTTCACGGCCGACCTGATGCATGCATCTTAGTTTTCTTGTATCCCTTGTGTGCGGGAGAGGGACGTCACTAAGATGACAAAACTTGTGTCCCAATCCCCATGTATATAATCGATATACAATAAAATATGTTTAAATCAAACTCTTCGGGCGCTACCAGCATATCCATGCTAAACTTTTACTTTAAAATTTAACCCTTTATGTACCAAAGTCTCATTGGTGAGTAGTTAATAGGAAATGTTCATATATTAAGTTCAACGTCGTTTGTTGAACTAATTAAACAAACATTTCCCTCAATAAATAGAGCTTCTTCTGAACTTGTAGTTATCTATCGTCTGCTCTTATCACATTAACATCATTCCAAATAAATAACAGACGATTCTGGTGTACATGCACCTTTTAACTGACTGGCAGAATTAATTTACTATAAAAAGGGTTAACCAGTCCTTACTCAATTCGGAATTAAGAGTCGGATACGGTGGAACAACTCCTATTTTATGGAATCTTGTTCTGGTCACAAATCTTGGATTTGCTCTGACATCCAAGTCATACTCTTCAATGTTCCCTGGCAAGAGGTGTTTGATATCAGAATTATCATCGGTACCGCCATGACTAAGTCCAAACAAACCTGAGACCGTTAACAGTTGCATACTTAACTCACTTAAGGTAGCACCCAGAGATGCCACTGATACATCCTCACATTTATGGATTCGTTGAAAAGCTTGAGCGATTGTCTAGTATAAGTATTTGTTTATTTGAGTAAGGATTATTATTCAGGTTAATGGAGCTCAAACAACAGAACATTATATAAGCATCATAGTCCAGTACTTCCCAAGGCCTTGAAATAGTGCGTCTGTTATTTGCAGAATGAGGTCCCTAGAGGGTGAATTTAGTGAGGCTATCCCGAACAGCAGGCTAGCGTTACCAAATTCACCCTCTGTGAACCTCATTATGCTCAGGCCTCAACTGTTATGGAGACCTAGAATCAGACTGAAGTTGGTGATGTTCACACATTGGTCCCCTCGATTAGGCATTTAACTTCTGCAAATTAGGGGCTATGGAAACTTCCCAGAAGGGAAAATGTAACTAAACAGTGTTAATTTGATACAATAGATACTTCCCAGAAGATGAAAACTAAGCACTTCTTGGTGTTCAAAAGAAACTCCATGTTGTGTTACCAAAGTGAATATATTTGAACTAATAAACCAGTACTGCATGCAGACCTATCCAAAGCACGGTAAACTCGTAGGTCCGAATCGGCATCTCTGGTTTAGACTAGGTTTTATTATAGACCAGGTTTAACTCCAGTTTAAACTAGTTTTAAGTAGGATTTAAACTTGGTTTTACAGTAGTTAAACCAGGTTTATGGGAGTAAAACTGGGTTTTAGCGTACTTAAACCAAGTTTTGTGATAAACTCAGTTTAAGTTGAAACTAGGTTTTATTAACGTGATAAAGTTATGGTAATATTACTAATTGTTTGTGGTGAATTGGCTATATAATCATCAGTATAACCTTAGGTATATATGATTTATACGTACCATACGTCTCGCCTCGAACATACACCTTTAAATATACTTTGAAAAAAATTCAAAGTTAAACCACCCTACCCCAGGTTTGACTAAAACCTAGTTTTTTGGGTTTAATTATTCGGCCGATATTTTTCGCCCAATATTGATGTTGTTTCTTCGTGAATATGGGAGTGTTTATTTTGAATTGGGGGAGGCGTTTATGCGCGGGCGTTTGTCACTCAATGTAGATGCAGGAGAGTCTTAGTGGAATGCGGGGAGGCGATATCGGTACTTATGAGATAAATTCTAACAAAATATGTGCCAGTGTGATGGATGATTTCTTGCTATATATGTCAGTTTGCAATTCGCTCGTTCGGATGTCGATTTGGCGGCTGAGAGCATGGCGGGATCGGATTGATCAGATTGACACGTTAGACACGAACATGACTTTTGAAACTGATTCGTTATTCACAAAAAGGTCTCTTTCGGTCAATTTGACGCATGGGTTGGTGGCCCGCCCAAATACCTATCAGAGACACCCCAGCCTTCATCCGGGGGAGGTTAACGGCCACCCTGAGGGGGTGGAGTATGGACTATTTTGGAGAACTGTAAGGATTTCGGCCAATTTGATAGTATGGGTGGCACATCCCAAATGCCCCCCATAGAAACACCCCACCCCCACTCGGACCCCATTTTCACCCGCGGTAAGGGTGGGGGTGTTTCTATGACTATATTTGAGGGCGGGCCGCCCACCAATGACGTCATATTGGCCGAAATCCATACCGTTCTCGATAACGGTCCATACCCCATTCTATGGGGTATTTGGGGCGGGCCACCTACACAATCGTAATATTGACCAACAGAGGCATGTTTTTGCGAATAAAGAATA
Organism: Siphonodentalium dalli; assembly: GCA_032622095.1. NCBI lineage: Eukaryota > Metazoa > Mollusca > Scaphopoda > Gadilida > Siphonodentaliidae > Siphonodentalium > Siphonodentalium dalli. The sequence goes on along the minus strand of CP136068.1, from coordinate 30,167,118 downwards.
AAATGCTCCATACCCCATTTTCACCCCAGCATGGTGGTACCCTCCAGGGATGAGGGTAGGGTGTCTATATGGGATATTTGGAGCGGGCCACACACCCCTGTCGTCAAATTGGCCGAAATCCTTACCGTCCTCGAACATGGTTCATATCCCATCTTCACCCCTCGGGTGGTAATCCACCCCACCCGGCCCGGATGTGAGGGGTGGGGTGTTTATATGCGTTATTTGAGGTACCCTTCCCCGGGGGTGAGAGTTGGGGTGTTTCTATTCGGTATTTGGGCGTACCCAATTTCCACCTCCTCTGGTATGACCCCTCCCCCCCGGTGAGGGGTGGGTATGGGGTGGTTCTGTGATGTATTTTGATCGTGCCACCCACTCCTGCTGCCAAATTAATTAGCCTAAATCCTTACCGTCCACACCCCTGTTATCCCGGGGTGAGGAGTGATGTTTCTATCGGGTATTATGGGCGAGCCACCCATTCATGCCGTCAAATTCGCCGAAATCCTTCCCGTTCTCAAAAATGGTCCATACCCCATGTTCACCCGTCCGGATGGTACCCCCGGGGTGGTGGTGTTTTTATGGGGTATTTGTGGCGGGCCCCCACCCATGCCCTCAAGAGATATTTTTGAGTTCCAATAGTCACGTTCGTCCATGATATTAGATAATATCTAACCGTTATACAACAGACCGTGCATTCGTCGTGATTTCTCAAAGCGCACGGGTTATTCCCCTGATTAGGAGATTATATAGCGACAACAGGTCGCGGGACAGGACAATGAATTGACAAGTAGCGATAATAAACAGACAGACCACGCCTCCTATTCTTGCAATTGGACAAGTGAGGCCCACGGGTAACGCAATCGACCAAATCTATGTCGTCCCAGCGGTGGAGAAAAACTTGGTTTTACTACTAAAACCCAGTTTAAACTGGTAGTTTAAGTAATGGTTAGAGCACAAGCATTGTTCTTTACCAGAATCAATCGAGTCGGAGACGAGATTTATTCTGGTAAAGAACAAGTCGCGTGCTCTGACCGACTTAGAGCACAATTGATCACACATAATGCAATAAACTGAAAATGTGCCGTGCGCTGGCCGCGATTGGACACAATAGCCGGTTAGCCACGCCCAAAAACGTGATTAACATGAACTGAATGTGAATAGATATGTCCGAAACAACACGGACTGTTCCCACTTTGAGTTGCGGGTGCCTAACAATGGGATAATCATTGAACTATTCCGTCGCCAGCCTTGGGAATTGGTGTACTTTACCAAAAATCAGGGAACGATTGCAACAATGGGATTGTGCTCTAAGAACTATTATTATTATCCTTCCCTTAACTAACACCGTTTCCGATTGGGCAAAAGCCTCCACGTGATAGTCCTGGAAAAAGTCATATTGGACTCCCGAAAGTCATATTGGACTCCCGACTGTACAATATCACTTTTTTATTGGGACTCTGTGACGTCACGAATTAACTCTATTGCGAAATGAATCGGTGAAATTGTGATGCGCACGCAACACTGATGGATTTTAGCAGACGTTGCACTTCCGCATTGAGTTTTTTTTTCTCACGTCCGTGTTTACTTTTCCAAATCATTCTTTCTGATGATCAATATACGGGCTTTTATAGAGAATTAAGTGCCGAAAATAACCACAAAAGTTGTATTCCCAAAATTTGGATAAACATACAGATGGATAATAAAAATGTCATTATACAATGTTGTGTACAGAATGAGTTTTTCTTGTACTCGTCCAGGTTGTGGTGAAAAGTCATATTGGACTCGACACTGACTTTTCACCACAACCTGGACTCGTACAAGAAAAACTCATACTGTACACAACATTGTATAATAACTTTATATTATTATATCCTGCAAAACCAGGCGAACATAAGGTGAGTACAGGTTGTAATGAGCATAAGTTAGTCTGTAGAGATAATCTGTTGTAATATGGTGGCTCTTCCCAGAAGTTCTATCTTTTGAATTTCAGTCAAGTTTACGATTCCTGGTATTTTCTCAAAATTGTATTTCATGTTCTGCTGGATGAGCCCTAATGGCCCGATAACTATGGACACAATAGCTATCTTCATACACTACATTTTCTGGATTTCGTAACTACTACCCCGGCGCTTTGAGTGTCATTCTACGGGTTCCATTGTGTTTATAAGAGCTTATTACTGGAACATGTCATCGTCTGACACAGCGTCGCATGGCATGCATCGCTGTACATTGGCAATGCCATTTCGTTGGATAAGGTTACATTATATTGGGTCGTAGTCCAGACTAAATCAACATATCCTCGCTCCAATACGCACATAATCTACCTACAATGTGGACTACATGTTGTGATGAGCATAAATTAGTATGTTCCCACGAGTACTTTGTTTTGAATTTCAGCCACGTCTACGATTCCTGGTATCAACTCAACATTGTATTTCATGTTCTGCTTGATGTCTCATAATGCCCCGATGACTGTGGGCACAATAGTCTTCATACCACACATTTTTTCGATTCCATATGAGAGATATATGTACTTCGACAGCTTTTCAAACTCCTATACACTATCATCCTTTCTGATGGGACAGTCATTATCAAGTATATAAGCAACACTGTACAATATCTGGCAACTGTTTGATGTTCTGACCCGTTACGACAGGGAATTTCTTTGTTAATACATGTTCCTGAATAATCTTCTTCACTTTAGGGTGTGGTCACAGCTTGATATTGCATGCTTTTATGTGACTTTTGTGAGCCGATATCGCAATACACATTAAATTAATTATCACAATTGAAAGCGACGCAAAACAATATCGCTCACATTCCCGGCGTTATTTGTTCGACTTTATAAGGGTCCCTGTCAAAACTTCAACAAGTTCCCAGGTTTTGTACTGGTGGAATATTATCTCTACGGGCGTTAGCCAGAGTAGAGATTCATGGCATTATATAATATTAATCATATTCGTTCACCATGAATATTCTGGTTGAATATAACATTTAGCGAATTTGTTTCACTTGTTCGTTGGTGGATGTTATATAATTTCTGGGACTTGCAGTATGTCCATGTTTTTGTTAAACAGGTCAATGACGACGAATTGGAGTCGGCTAGAGGACTTTATACACAGAATCCTCCGAAGACAAAAGAAGCCCTGTACTACAGGAAGATGTTTAGAAAGCATTTCCCAGGAAAGGACTATTGGACTCCATATCACTGGATGCCAAAATGGATCACGGCTACTGACCCCTCTCAGAGAACCATTAAGCACTATAAACAATAACATTCCAAAGCTGCGATACGACGTATAGCCATGTACATCTAGTTGGTTCCAAATATGTATTTCTTGTGGCTTTGGCTCACCACTGTGGCGGAATTCTCAAATTCATAAAAGGAACATCATTTTGTATGAAGTTATCATTTTGTTAGGATATCTAGATGGTTTACGCGAGCGGAACAACTAATTATATTTCTCGTTAACAACATGGTAATTATAATGAAAAGGAGTTCATGACTCCAATCATAAATTAATTTTCATTATTATTACCTTGTTGCTTGCATCGTTCATATAGTAAACGAGTGTATTTTGCACTCACCCATGGTTCAAATTCATTCATTTGTTGCATATATTCTGTTGAGTATAAAAGGAGATGGTCTCAAAAATGGCCGGATTTAATGTACAGTACTCCTTTAACTATGGTATTTATTCAACAGTGGATTTGTTCAGTTGGATCCAAAACATCATTTAGACCGTAACATGAACATGAGTCACAAATTGTTGACATATATTAATCTGATCTAATCATTAAAAGAGGTCAGCAGAATAATTGAGTGTGCTTTTAAAACATCGGCCGAATTGATTCGTTCACGTTATCGTTGCCGAGAGCTTGGACATATTTTATTGGGCTGACTTAATGTGCTGCGTGGATTAGTCTCAAATTCTCGGCACAGTTTGAAAACAAATAGGAATATATTCGGCTTTTTATGGAATAAATAATAAAAAATACTATATAAATATAACAAATGAATGTAGTGGGTATGTGTGCTATTTTGGGATACGACGCCGTGTGTTCACAAAATTTGCCATAACGACCGCCACGCCGTATCCCACAACAACACCCACTACAATTATTGCTTAAATATAACGGTATATATTTACACACTAAGTGTTGTCATCACTAAATCCAGCATTCTGATTGGTCGGCGCCCACGTGGCTAGTTGCAGTTATTTCTCGGTGAATGCGTAACGCCTCATAACACCAAGCTAATAACACCATCGATACGTCATTAGGTTTGGAAAGACGAACGCGTAATGTTTTGGGCGCATTTGGACTCGCGCAGGATTGACTTAATACATCATCGGGTTTCAACATGAAGAGAAATTGTTCCTATTAACTTTTGCCAAGGGTGCTATTGGGTATTTTGGGCTGATCTTGTCACGATACACTTTTCGATTTAAATATATTTACAAAAGTGGCTTTTTCGCTAAATGTATATAAATATAAGGATTAAACAGTCCACATGACAGTTAATCCTTATGTATCCCCAATGTTGTACATAGCCTATCTTTGAGCGGTATATCATTCCACGACCCCGTTAAGATTGGTAAATGAGTAGTTTTAATGGTGATTTGAACATCAAAAACTCAACTAATTCAATAATTCTCTAATTTCATTTTATCTTTGAATATGTTGTATTTCCAGTAGAGTAAGTATGGTGTGAATATCGCTGTTATTTTCTATTATGTGACGTAGCAATGTTTTGAAGCATCTTTGTGCCAAGTTATTATTGTGTGTTTGTGATATAGGTTCAATAACTCTACATATATAATGGAGTACAACGAAATGTAAGTTCTTCTTGCACCATGTATTCAGGGGCTGAAGGAATTATAGCAAAATTGAGGCATGTTGCTCCTGCGCATATATTCTTCTTGTTGATGAATAATTATGTCGAGCACGGCACGGTTTGCAGTCATTTCGTCGTAGAAACCGGTATGATGACAGAGAATGAACGGAAACATGTATATAACATGCATCTTTACCAAAGCGAACGAAATATAAGTAAAAAATATGTAGTTCCACTTGTAACGGTGTATCTGGCATTTGCCTTCAAATACCTGTATGATTGATTCTTGGGAGATAATTGCATGTTATTTACAGGCAAATATTCCAGTAGCATCGCTACAGCTGGAACTATAGAGATTTTACTTCTCACGCAGTTAGCTGTGGTACAGATGCATTTTATACGCATATTTCCGAACATATTCTGGCATAATATCGGTTGCTACGACGAAATGCAAGAACACCATGCATATACCGTGCAAATTTGCCTGCGTATGAACGAAGCCTCAATATATAGACATTGTAGTATTTTTTCTTGCATCCCGAACACAGACATCCTTGATGTTGATATCTATTATATATATTCAATTCATGGGTTTCTTTGTTACCATTCAGCCGTTGAATGTTCTATTATATATCGTGCATGCCATTCCCTCATGTAACCCTATATATATTTTTAAAAGTAAAAGTTTAGGGACACTGCAATCTGTGGTACCACGCAGTCCACGTGTGTATAAAGCATTTGCACAAGGGATAAGTGGGTGAACAACATGGGTCACGGGGTCTGGTATGTGGAGGAGCTTGTATGAGCACACATGCGCTACCCTCTCTATTACCCCACGCCCAGTGTCCGCTACCCTCTCTATTACCCCACGCCCAGTGTCCGCTACCCTCTCTATTACCCCACGCCCAGTGTCCGCTACCCTCTCTATTACCCCACGCCCAGTGTCCGCTACCCTCTCTATTACCCCACGCCCAGTGCAGTTGTATTTTCCAAATACATTTCAGAGACAACTTAGAGCCGTCAGATTTAATTTTAATGATTTTCACAGATTCATTAATTGTCACACATGATATCATTAATAATGTGAGTTTCTCCATGTTCATATTGGTCCAATATGTTTCCTTGTATACATTATCAGAATCCAAGGGATGTTTCCGGTTTGATGTCTTATCAACATGTTTGCACATATTAGCATGCATGTACATGTATATAATCAACAATTTTGTTTTTGCACCAATCTTTCCAATTCAATCAATACGTTTAATAGATGTATTCGATGATATTAAGGTTTTGTGTAATATGATCTGGTGTGAATCCATGGGTATGGAATGGAATTTATCAGAAATAAAAGAGCTGAGATGATCACTGAGCTGATAATAAACTTCTGATAACTGGAACTTGGCGACAGGGCGTTTAGTATGTTGAAGACAAGACAAAGTGCGATGGAGTGCGGCAAGCCTGCTTAATATTAGCCATTACTATACTCATAGATAGCCTTGCTTCAAATCCGTGTTTAGACAAGAAAGGGTGGTATGGTATGGGACTGCGACAAACCTTATTAATTAGATATTACTCTAATCAGAAAGGTCCTTGCTTCCAATCCGTTTAGAGACAAAAAAGTGGGCAGCGATAGGGACAATTCTGATCAATATTAGACATTACCTTACGCAAAGAGCACCTTACTTACATTTCGTTTGGAGACAAGAAAAAGTGGGATTAATACTAATTTAGACATTACTCTACTCAGAAAGGACCTTGCTTCCAATCCGTTTGGAGACAAGAAAAAATGGTATGGGATTGCGACAAGCCTGATTAATATGGATGTTTCGAGAAGACGCTGTCGTAAATCTCGCTGCATTGATGAGGCATGTCTAGGGACGTGGCTAGCGTGTCCCTGTTGGTGGGAGTGTACACCTTTAAATATCCCAAAATATTTCCAAATGGTAGCTCAAGCTTTCCAACTAATGGAAGCGTCCTACCTGACTACCCCTAAAGTTGGAAAATGTCCAACTGATGGCCACTTCAGACAAATTTTAACCAAAAGTAGAAACACATGCTACGTTGGTCTAAGATCAACACACTCCCCACTAAATACTAGTTTAACTATCAAGCAATTAGAAAAAATAAAGTGAGGCACCCCATACCGCATGTCGCCACATCCCTGGCTGTATATTAATTTCGGAAACTAAGCTATACTTTTATTCAATTTGCTAGAGTTTGTCAGTTTTGTCTCATGAGCAGTGGTCATTATAGGATATGCTACCGCAACAATAGTTGGTAATTTAAACGACACTGTTGAAACATATTATTGATAATTTATTTTTATTTGGATATGATAATATTATTTTTATGCACTATTTCTGAGATCTCACGTCATGTATTTGTTTACTTATCAATAAACATATTATGTATATAAAGTGCATGGGTTTGTGCTTTTCAGATCGGAAACGGAAGAGTACGAAGAGTTGTCATAGTTGTTGCAGGGACTGATATATTTGGATGAGGAATCACAGTGTGGAGCAGTCGAAAACGGATAGTCCTTGGATGCATCAGCAATTGATCGACCAGACCATACCCGACATCACAGGGGAGTGGTGATGCTGGGAAATCCTCAGTGGAAGCCAGGCAAATGGATGCCCACTCTCCCGCCGATACCCACGGGTAGTACACACGATGAGCGGACTGGGGAGGGCATAAGACGACGGGCGATGGAGAGCATATCAGTGGATACTGTAGATGGTACGCGATCATTCATTGCTTATGCACACTTTAAATTAACACATGAAATATGTTATGCTTTGTTCATATTCGCAACATTTTTTACGAAAAACTATGAAACAACAAAACATCCACTTGCTTCATTCTTAATCGTTTTATCTATACGTCTCCAATTAAGTGTCAACGTGGTATATGCTATCGAATGAAAGATTAATTTGTGTCAGCAAATATTCTACCATCAAATATTTATCGCAATGTCTCTCAAGATAAGCAACATAAGTTTAAATTTATTTTATCGACAAACAGTTTCGTCAGATACATTGGAAAATATAGAGTTATCCATCATTAATTGGAGGAGGTTAACACGAGTATGGTCTGTGATTCGTTCCTGGCAAGTATATGTATTATGAATTGAACGGTACCATTTATACAATATAATTATATTTATAAAGGTACTTATAAGGTATTCCAGAAATTATTTATGTACTAAAACTCCACCCATCTAAGAATCTTAACCATTTAATGTTGGATAACTCTAATTTCGAGTGAAACATTTATTATGTTCATGGATAATTTAACAGCCCCAATAACAAAACGGGTGGTCTGTGAGGAGGTGGTGTGACTACCCCCGCCCTTTCCCAAACTTTGGTGAAAGTGGTCAGAAGTTGGAAAGTTCATGCCTAAATTGGAATTTCACCCCCAACAGCTTGAATTTGCTTTGATATATATATTTTTTCAACCATTTTGTTGCGCAAAAGGTGTTGGTTTTAGTTTACCAGTTTGGAAATTCCACCAACTCAAGGGGTGCAAATGGCATTCCAGAATTCGGGAATTCGTGTAGCTTCAAGAGGGAGTGCAATTGGACTCCCAAATGTAACAAGTTGGTTTAGTACAACCCTGATGAGTATGACCAGAAACAGCGTGCATATATGGTTTCTTTACTTTTACAATGTCCCTGGCCATGACCATACCCCTGATATTTAAAACATCATAAGGGATTTGGACATGTGTAGACAACTCTATCTCCATCTATCCAACCTTCGGTGCCAGCGGTTGTCCGGACCGATTGAAAGTCAAAAGATAGCTATGCAAAGGTACTTTTAGTCCATCAACTGACTTCTAAAATCGGCGAACATCAGCAACTCCATGTGGGCCAACTCAGCCAATATCTCTGACCCATAAGAGTCGTAGATATCGCGGATTCTCAAAATGAATGTGCTACTATTCATTGTTTTGACGGCAATGAAGCATCATATTGCACTTTCTTTGAACATTTAATCAGGAGAGAGCAAGTCACTGGTTAGGGTCCTGATCTGTTTGACAGATTTCAATTGTCCAGCAATACTATCAATGTCCTATCAATGAGAAATACAGAATGTCTTTTAATAGCCGGGCCGAGATAAGAACCAAGTACAGTAACGAGGGGGTACCCTAACATCATCGGAACATAAGTGCGTCATCATTCTTACTTACGATCAGTGGTATTTTGGTTTCAGTTGCCATATAAAAAGCAAAAAAAATCAACTAAGCACAGCAGCGGCCGCGGACTACCTTTCGAATTCAGGTCGGGCAAAAGATTGCTACATGGCTGAAGTGTTGACCCGTTTAGCCAATGCATGTAGCAGCCACTCAGTACCTCTCCACAGTGAGACAGGCGTAAACAATATTAGAATCAACAATCATCAGGACTAACACCAAAGAGAGAACAGAAACATCATGCGTGAAAAAAAAAACCGGAAAACAGTACATCAAACATCAGCCGAACATTACACCAGATAACAAAAAAATTATACAAATTAGAGAGGCGTGACTAGCCAATTGATTGAGCCGTGTCAACTCAACCAGCCGTCTTAACGACATATTATGTACTTGTTCGGGTGCGTGAAACTGATATGTTAGTATTCAGGCGCTATGGCAACTGGAGGAATGTAACATTCTACTAACCTCGCCGAAAATGTTAAGCAAATCGACCGTACCACTCCATAAAAAACACCGTCAGAACTACGCTCAATTGTAAATATTTACTACTAGATTCGGGACGCAAATATTGGCGATAAACTAACGAAAACGATTTAGCTATCGAGAGTCACTACATTTAATGCATATATAAGAATAACGGTGTGTGTTGTCAATTTGGATATACTATTTGTAAAATTACTAGTTTGAACAAGATTATTCTCCACTTCTATTTGATCACCCTACCGGAGTGTTTCACATCACTTTAAAGATATGTTGGAACAAAGTGGACTATAAGCTAAGCCGTGCACGCGGATCGGTCCATCACGTGTTACGGCCGCCCCAGTACCACTAGGAGATCTACACCATATATCACGGGATGGACCCCACGGTAAACAGGGCGCCGGTCCCTCACGTGTTGTGGCCGCCCTAGTACCACCAGGATATATACACCATATAATCACGGGATGGACCCCACGGTAAACAGGGCGCTACATTAGGGGATTTTTACCCCTCGCAGTGGGGCGGTAGGCATATTCGACTTCGGGTACACACGGTGTAAGTTAGAAGACGCATGTCGTGCCAAGTAAAGAATTTAATCAATCACTAAATTAATCAACAGTTTATTGTTTTCGTTAAACATTACCATTCAATGCCAACTAATTATGTAAATACACAACTATACTGAAAATATGCATCAGCGCGCCATAGCAACCACTCAATACATACTGGCTGTCCAACATGGTCTGGGCCCTGTCTGGCACATCATAAATGCAACTAATATAGTTGTATCCAACTAAGATATTTAAATATCACGACACCAAATTACCCATCTTACGAGGAAACCATGCACACACCGCGTTGCATAGCCATACTGCATTGGTAACAATGTTGCTGCGCATTGACATGCTATAGAGAAATTTTGGTTGCCATATTTTGCGCAAAATTAATTTATTTCACAACGTATTCATAAGATGTCATGTTTGAGCCGATTGAATAGTCATAGAATCCTCTTTGCATCATAATGAAATATGTACTTCCGGTGTAAACAAAAGTGTGATTGTTTTATGTTCCACAAATTATCGTTTTATTCTCAAATTGAATAGTGTTGCAGTTACAAGATGAGCGGCGCCTTATTGTGTTGTTTTTGGCATTTCATATCATGATGGAATTTGGAATGATCGCCGTCGGACTCTCAAAAGGTGATAGAAAAACATTTGTTATGTCCAATTGTTCGATGTCTTAATTGATTTTGATACAGTCGCCATGTTTTCCACCCTGCTCCTATCTACACATGAACTGTACTCACCACGTACTACACCAGTAGAGGACCTCTAGCCATGTGATAATTTCACGCATGAGTGCCAATATTATACTACGACTTGTACCTGAGCACCAGTGGTATCCCCTCCGAAGTATTTAGTTGTCGCTCTCTCACGCTGCTGATCATAAGCATAACTGACAATGGGAGATAACAGTACAACCTGTGGTGACTTAATTGATCTGGACATTCAAACACAAGCGCCAAGTAGCGAGTCAATTGGAAATCATAAATTGATACCGGGAATGGATCCGGAGTCAGTTATCGAACTTCTCTCTTCCAATATTGACGAATACAACTCCAGTGAATATCCTATATACGTTCTGTGGGCAATGGACTGTCTGCATAGCTGTACCAAAGACAAATTTGTATCCCTGCTAGAATCCTTCAAACTGGATCTGATTCGTTCGGCTATTTTCACTGAGTGTAAAAACTGTCATCGTTTCCATTTGAGCAAACTGCAACACTCAAACGCAGAGTTAAATCATCCGGTGATACTGTACCAAAAAAACTTTCGAATGATATCTTCAACCTGCTATACTATCTTTTAGAGGAACATCCCGAATGCCTACAAGATCTCGTCTCAACTTCATCCAAAAGTACAAAATCTCAGTCAGCATTGTCGACTGCCACGAAAAATATCAATCTACTGGTAGTAACGACGGATGGAGTCTAAAGATCCTAATCGATTACTCTATTCAGAGTAAAGCTGACATTCTAAATTTAAAAGGTCGTGTCCAATCAGCTGAACATACTATTAACGAAACACTACCAAAGTTGAAGGCAAAACAAGATTCACTTGAAAACAAACTGATCTCAATTGATAAAAATGTGCAACAATTTAGGACAGCTGTTGACCAATGTTCATCAGTGGCAATTTCAGCGCAAACGGCAGTAGAGCGATTGCAGGATGAGAAATATGACGGTACCACTCGACTTAAAAATGATCTAAAAACTATAAAACAGGATATTGTTGACTTGTCCGATTCCGTGCTGAAGTCTATAAACCAAAATAAGGCAATCACTGGTGCTATAGGCTCACTTAAAGGGGAACTTAAAAATGTGCAAACAAAACAAACAACTGTGAAATGTGATTGCGCGAGTAAATGCGAAAATATGTGCAACAATACCCTATCTAAATTCATGGACTCAATGGTGAAAGAATTTGAAATTTACACCGGAAAATTATTTGAAGCAGTGATGAAGGATATCAACAACAGATATACATTCCGACCCTCCGGTGTTTTATCAAAGCCTCCAACTAAATATACCCCCAGCGTTCACAACGATAGCCGCGATCACAACTCTTCTCTCCCAAACAGCATCCCTGGCTCGCCTGCTGAGTCAGCCAGAGGCAATAACACACCACCAAATACTGTGAGAGAGGATAACAACTCTCATTCTAGAAATGTAAGTTCCGACAACCAAAGTGAACGTTCAACTGACCCTCATGAAGACAAAACTTATGATCCTCTGCGCGACCGGAAAAGGTTCTTCTATAACAGGAATGAAACTCCCTTGACAACTACATGCTATTTCATAGAAGGAGTTTTTGACAATGTCGACATGAGAAAGGTGGCAAGCTTCTTAAGGAACAGAGATGTCAAATTTTCAATAATTCGAATTATTAACACCATAAACGGATTCTCTACACTCAGAATAAACATTTCGACAGAAAACGAATCCACAGTGGAAGCGCCTGGTTTCTGGCCGAAAGGTGTTACTTGCCGACCATGGGGGCTAAGTCCCCGTTATGCGGAACAAAGTAATGATTGCTTCTAATCATAGCGGCTTTGCACAATTATCACCAACTAATTAATTGTCACACACATTCAGATATGTTATCGCCTCTCACGTGGAATATGACAGGCGCGTTGTCGTCGTCAGCTTACTTGCACTTACGGCATAATATCGATATATGTGGTGTTTCTGAACATTGGCTCGGAGAAAAGGACTTGTTCCTATTAGATAATATTCATTCCGAATTCGAATCCCACGCTGTAAGTGATTATGCGATGCGCTTACCCTTTCAGCGAGGTCGGCCTAGGGGAGGCGTGGGCCTTATTTGGAACAAATCAAAGTTTTCTGGTCGCATAAAAAGGCTTGTCATCGATGACAACCGCATAGTCGGTATACAACTGAAAATATCCAGTTCCAACTTCATCTATGTCTTTCAAGTTTATCTCCCTACAACTAACAACTCTGTCCAGTACTACAAAGAATATCTTGACAAACTATCCGATCTTTATGATAAGTACTTTTGTCTTGGAAAAGTTATCTTCATGGGAGACTTCAATGCGGACCTTTCTAGACATGACTCAAGATCAAATGCATTCCAAAATTTCCTAGGGAGAAAGACATTATTCTCTGTCAACGAATGTCCATCACATGCGCATATTCCGACATTTGTAGCGACACCAGGTCACAATTCCACGATTGATCATATTATTATGTCTTGCAATGATAAACGCAATATAATACACACCCATGTTTTCAACGAGGATGTATAAATATAATGTATCCAACCATCGCCCTCTTCTTGTCGATGCCGACATACAATTTAGTCACCAGAACTCAAATAATGTTCAAAACACTCATTTGAGGTACAACTGGAAAATAATTCTAAATAACCCAAACTTGATATCTAATTATGTAACTCACTTAGAATCGTACCTGCTTCCGTTGGATACATATAACGCATTCCCGTCGAAAATAGATGATTTATACAATTCCGTTGTTACTGCTATAAATAGAGCAGCTAGAGAAATTATCCCTACAAAATCCTTCAAAATACACCTGAAGCCCTTCTGGAATGATATGCTCAGTGCGTTGCACCGGGAGATGACCGATGCCAGAAATAATTGGATTCAACATGGTCGGCCAGCTGACCCCAGGAACGCACTGCACATTACTTACAAAAGGACTAAATCTGACTTCCGCAGGGAATATCGTAAATGCTCGCAAAATTTTCTTAACAAAGTGTTAACAAGATAGATTATTATGTAGAAATAGATCAAACTTCGTTCTTCAAACTCCTTAATGCAAAACGCGCGCGCCTTGGTACTCAATCGCAGTCATATTTTGTATCGTGTCATCAGAGATGACCAGGATATCGCCGACGAATGGATACATTACTACGAATCCATATAGTCAACTCAAATACACGATACCTCATTCAACGAAGACCATTATTCAAAAGTATCCCAATTCGTATCAAATGAACTTTCCCACAATAATGCATCGGAATTTGATGAACTGTTGTGCTATCCGCTATCGGTCTCTGAAGTGATATCCGCATACAAATCTCTAAGCAGAATCGAAGCTGCAGGGCATGACACTTTGAACTATGAACACCTTATCTTTGGAGGTGAACATCTAGCCGGCTCGCTCGCTCACCTGTTTTCATTGATGTTTGAGTCAAGTCACGTTCCGCGCAATGCGAAGGTTGGAATCATATTTTCGATATATAAAGGCGCACCGAAGCCCAAAGAGTCTTTTGATAACTCTACCCCCTGTACTGTACAAGCTTTTTGAAAGGATTGTATTATCACGTTTGAAGCAAAACGCACCAAATAGTATTGCGGTCCATCCCCTGCAAAATGGATTTCAACAAAATATCAATTGCATGGCAACATCATACTTAGTACAAGAATGTATCTAATATACATCCAATAACCACAGCAAACTATTTTCTTGCTTCTTGGATGTATGGAAGGCATTTGACACCGTGTGGATCGACGGCCTACTATTCAAATTACACGAACGGAGCATCCGGGGGAAAAGCCTAAAAATAATTCATAACCTCCTTACTGGAATGAAATGTTCACTGTTATACAATGGTTACAAATCAAAATGGATTGATGTATTGCACGGAACCAGACAAGGAGTTACATTATCTCCGATTTTCTACACCATTTACATTGATCAATTACTGTATGATCTTGAGCGTTCGGAATTTGGGCTAAAAATTGGTGGAATAAACGTATGTTGCCCAACTCATGCGGATGATATGTTGTTAATGTCATTAACAGCATCAGGGTTGCAGTCACTCTGCTCGATCTGCAACTCTTACAGCTCTCATTGGCGTTACAAATACAATGCCACAAAAAGTTATGTTATCGTTTTCAATGAATCAAAATATGATTACTCTAGTTCCCAGCGAAAATGGATATTTGGCAAACAAGAAATGTCTGAAGTCACCTCTCTCACTCATTTAGGAATACCCATACAAAAGTTTAAATTCACATCTTCCTTTGTAGACGAGATATGTACCAAAATAAGAGGTACATTTTTCATGCTATCAAATGCAGGTATTTCACGCAGGTGGCCTAACTCCAATGAGTTCACTAAAGATTTACAAATCTGTTATATTACCAAGAGGTCTTTATGGATCAGAACTTCTCACCAATCTTACGAACACTGATACTCTCAAACTGGAACGCATTCACCGTTTTTGTTTGAAACATATTCATGGATTGCACTTTCAAACCCGTACGGCTATGGTGGAGGGATTGCTTGGTATTTTCATTGTAAAACGTAGGCTCTCATTGTCTCATTCTTTGTGCAGCATGAATGATGCCAAGGATACCAAGCAACTCTTCCTCCACCGTACAGCTGAATCTCAATTCGGCCAAGGAGGCCCTTTCATAAGGACAGTTGAATCGGATCTCAGAATTGGTTCCTTTTATTTGGAATTTTCATCGGAAGCAATCATACCTGTTAAGAACCATTGGAAAACAATAGTTAATGAGGCGATCGGAGTTAATTCAAATAACCAATGGCAACAACTAGTATCAACGCAGAGTGATTTCGATCGTTTCTCCATTGTCCAGGAAAAACTTCAAATGTCCCATATTTGGAAAGCATGTCACAAATTTCCCAAACACAAGAAGTGTTATTTTTTCATTGTCCAACTACTGTGTATGTTGAAATTGAAGGAAGATGTCTTATGCACAAGATGTGGTCAAGTTTATAATGACACAGTCAAACATGTTTTTCACGACTGTGACTTTCTTAGCAACTCGAGAAATGGCGCTTGGTATCGTTTTTTGTCCCATTTTCATATAGACTGTTTTATGTGTATTGATAGAATTCCTCCCTCCAATCAAATGCTCATGTTTATTGGGCACATCCCAAATGCTCTATTCGACATAGCTGAAGATGCCCTCGCCATAGTCGATTTTTTCGTGCTGGAGGCCACGGAAATATGGCATTATTGGATAACTGGAACTCCCGGCTGTGCATCAGAGATCGTCCTGAGAGACGTGACGTGAACTAAATACATGTATGCAAGCGATGTTTTCATGTTGAATAAGAATTAAGGCAATATCTTTAATTTAGTTTTGTATTCTTCTTATGCGTAAAAGCATTAGTCTCTTTTCCTCTATGTTTACATTTTGTTTTCTGATATCGCGGTTTTCCCACGTTTTTCAGTCAATTTAAGTTGCCATGATGTAATTATGCATTCCCGTATAGAATATGTTTATGCATGTGGCAATTCATGTATTTGTATATATGTTTACAATTTATTGTAAGTTTGTATCGAACTCTTCAAATATGGAGGATAATAAAGATATATATATATACTATCATAATATATATCATTTCGCTACAACAACACTGTTGCACACATGGGCTTGTTGCATTATTATTTTTCATTTGTGTGTTTTTTATTTTGGATTATGTCTCTTGTATTGAATTCACGAAATGGAAATGTTCATGTTCAAGTACCACAGTTGAATAACACTACATGTGTCAGAGTTGAAAATACTACATGTGTCAGAGTTGAATAACACTACATTACACTACATTACATCGTCATCAAACACGAGACCACACAATACCATGCCGTTATGTTACACAAGTTAGTATCACTTGTATGTAATAATGTTGTTCTCCATTTTCGAAATCTGTTTTATAATTAGTTTTTGAAATGTGCGTTGATTAATACATGACATAAATACCATAAAGTAAGGGCTTAAGCCATATCGAAATATAACTGAAAACCATTGGTCTGTCATAGTTGGAGGTAGTTTTATCGTACTAGCGGCATCGGCTCAGCTTTCACGCACTGAAGAAAATAATTCTTAATTAGTACCACAACCAACTAGTCCAATGAAGTTTATCAAGGATACTGCAATAACTGTAATTTAGTAATTTATACTTCTTGTATTCGACATAGAATGACAACGTAGCCTTTTCATTCTGCGTTTACTTCATTGGCATTGTGTGCCAAAATAGAATGAACTTGGCGCATCGTGCATGTATAATCAACATACAAGTATATGGGTGGATACACACTTGTGTACACATTATATACGTGCATTTTACGAATTACACGAACTTACAGGCCGCGTATTTTATGCCCAATGACAACTCATTCATGTGTTCGACAACTGAACTCATCACTAAACCCGCTCCACCATATGGAGTTAACGCGGTAACAATTAAGGCAAGCTGTCTGGTACTACATCCGAGTTAACGGCTCCCAAATCATTCTAACTTAACCCTTTCATGGCCGGAGTTTCAAATATTTGTTAATAATACAAATAAAAAAATAACGATTTGTCTCAGTATTTCGTGCAATTAATTTCCGTATTGACTGAGAGGACTAGATATCCATTAGTATAATTTCATTTATTTTCAACGCCAAAATTAAAATCGTATCCAAATTCTCAGAAGCCAGAATGTTACTACACTCACATGGTGTAATTACACATATAGATCTGCTTTGTAACAAATCGATTAGTTAATCTCATTAAACTATATGCAGTATTTGAGAAATACATAATGCTCTATACAGATACACGATATAATGCAATGCACAGGTACATATATGATATAAATATATCAATTCAAGACACACCTATATCCACACCAGCACAATTTCATTTTTCCTAACACATAGATCATAACACGATTAAAATTGAACGAATATAAATTTGAAACTATTTTTAAACAAATGTTATGTATATATGTATATACATATATATCATTCACTCTCAATGTGGTACTATTCTTTTGATCTTGTTTGTCACTTTGCACATTGACTTGTTTGCATTCCTGTTTCCGCCACATACTTTTTTCACTTACTTCGCTTCCTTCGTTTGGATTTTACACTGGCTTAGGTTCCTTTGCATCGCAGCAAACAAAATAATCTCAATTATTTAAGGAAGCGAAAAAATCGAATAAAGCAAGCGAAAAAATCAAATGACGAAAGCGAAAAAACAACATTGTTATTTCGCGCTCTTCGTTTGTTTTTTTCGCTTCTTTCAGTTTCTTTGTGCAACATTTTGTTGTTTTTTTTTCGCTTTCGGCGTTTCCATCGCTTGATTCGTGAAGTATCCGAAGCAAGCGAAGGAACCACAGAAAACGGACATCAATCAAGAAGAAAGCTTTGCTTGGTTCTTGTTTGTTGTTGTTTGGTTTGTCCATTTAAGGAACCGCCGAAAGGGAAAAAATGACAAAATATCCCACGAAGGAACCGATGGAAGCGAAAAAGCCAAACAAAGCAAGCGAAATTATGTTTTTTCGCTTGCTTCGTTTGATTGTTTCGCTTCCTTCGGTTCCTTCGTGGCGAAGGAATCGAAATAATTGAAGGAACCAAATCAAGCGAAAAACCAAACGAAGGAAGCGAAAAAGTATGTGGCAGAAACAGGATACCATACCTTTCACCGATTTTTTTATTGTAACAAACTGATGTCACAAAATTAAATCATAAATACACCAAATGGCGTTTATTTGCATTCAAGTCACTGTCAGTTAGAAGTTGGACATCGAATTGGAAAACACATGTTCAAATTAAATACATTATACGACTCAAGTGTATTAGCAATTCAATTCTAAACTCAGTTAATTTATACATGACGTGACGACAATCTCCGTAATGACACAAGTCGTGTCGAAATAAAACTCAAATCCATTAGTTATGATATGTTTTTCAATTTGTTACATTCGGTACATGTATGAGGAAAATCAATCGCTGCATGCAGGTATTTGTGTCGCACCATAAATAACACTCGATGAATGGATATCGATCAGCTACTGGCTTCAATAGCTCGATTATTGGAATTATTTATGTCAGTAGTTATCGCCGAACAACGAATATCTTTGAAAACCTGTACAATAAACAAATAGTCTAGTTGAATGTTACGTAACCAATTCACACTTTTTTTATTAATAGATAATATAAAATAATCATTTGTGAACTAAATTCCAGTTTCCACTCAGAACACTAAATAACCTTTATTTATTATACTTCCATAAATTTTTAATAAATTAAATTGAAATACATGATTAATAAAATCATAACCGAACTCTCCGAAGCAGGAATATGTTATTACACTCGCAGGGTGTAATTACGTATAAACATGTCAGCTTTGTTACAAATCCATTGGTTAATCTCAATAAACGAATATTTGGTATTTGAAATACACGTAATGATGTATACCATTTATTACAGGATCCTACACTTATTCCATTCAATAAACCTATGCTATAAATTGTGATATGAAGCCTTCGTTTAATAACATGAAAAAGTGAAAAGTTATTTCAGTAAATATACGCCATTACATACGTCAATGATTCTTTGTTTATCTGGGACTATTTCTTTAAGCGGACAAACAACGGATAGTTACGTGAAACGTCGTCGTATGCCTTATATATATGACTATGTTAGTTTCTCGTCCCATTTGTTGAGTTAAGTATGTTTTATCGAGGTTTTGGTTCATGTAATAAATAGGATCTACAACTCGTCCCCTGTTTATAGCGGAATTTACAAAACTCGTCCAGTAAATTAGGTCTGGACCTCGCACATGGCTCGGTCCAGATCTAAATTACAGAACTCGTTTTTTAAATTGCGCTATAAACCTTTAAGGGGGTGTCAGTAACACAGTCTAACCCCATCGAATTTCCAATACAATAATTGTAAAATATATTATGTATTAATATGCGTATATTGAAATAAAATATCATATTCTATCCTATCAGACCTGGTATTAGACACAACACATGAGATGGACTTAGGTGCTTCAAGTCAACTTCCTTTCTCATTGAATCGATGACTAATTTCCACACAGTTGTTTGGAGTGTAAAACGTACCAGGTCGATTAAGGAGGTAAATATTTGTTTACATTTTATATATTAAATTAAACAAGATGCCATGAGATGTTTGTCTTTGTCATGGGCAATTCGGGTGTATGGTGAATTTTGAGAAGTCTGTTTTGGTCCCGCTGACTGGCCACTGGAAAACAGTTCCATCTGCCAGTAATTGTTTGTGTATGTTGACGCAATTGCATTCCACATTGAACCACCAACCGGATCCTGTTTCTGCTGCACAGCTGGATGAATTGCCTGTCATGGGTGCTGAACTTTGCTGTCTTGGAGACCAAGATACCGTCATCCAACGGGGGCCGGGGGTAGGGCTGTAACAAACAAAAACATATCGTAATTGCGTAGTTCATTTAATATGACTCATGTGAAGCAATAGCGCGGGAACGATATATTGCTCGTGAGAACATGGGATAATTATTGATGCCGTACAACTTGAAACGACATGGACTTGTACACATATAGCGTAATTGCAGGTGCCAACCATTTCAAACCACTACGCCACCATCAAAATCATCATAATTGTCACCAGCATAATCATCATCATTGTCATCATGATCACCACCATAACCTTCGATGTCGACGCCATCACCATCACTATTATCATCATCGTCATAATCACCGAACTTCATCATAGTCATCATTTCCAACATCACCACAACCATCGTCGTCATCATCATCTTCATTATTATTATCATCACCATCATCATTATCATCGTCATCGTCATCGTCGTCATCATCGTCATCATCATCATCGTCGTCATCGTCATCATCATCATCATCATCATCATCATCAACATCAACGTCAGCGTCAGCGTCATCATTATCATAGTCATTTTCATCATCATTGTACCACAATTGTACATACATGTAGTTAGTTCTTTATTCTCATTGTATTTTGTGAATTCCAGATAATATGTTTTATATGTTATATATTTTGTAAAAATCTTCATCGTTTTGGACGAAATAAAGATATAATGATAATAACAATATGCCACCTTAACTATAATTCTGCTTATGTTCCTGCAACCCATCCGAGTATAGTAATTAATAAAATAGCAGAAAAGGCTCCCAGCGGAGCCATTCCTATCTTTGAACTCATTGCTGTCATCACAGGGAACTATTGTTTGAAATAAATAGCTCCGCAACTTTATTTGTGTGCTTGAATATATATGATATATCTTTGATTTTGTGACAAAATTATAGAGTTCCCCAACTTTATTTGGATGCCCAGAAAATATGACATGCACCGTTTGTTTTGATATTAAGATATACAGTTCACCAACTTTGCATGTATCTAAGAGATTTAGCATGCAAAACATATTTTTGATTTTGGGATATGCGTATGTATTCAATAGCAAATAAACATGAAGAATTCGCATTGAAATATTGAATGCAGTTTCTAACGACTGATTTTGCATTGACAAGATATTTGTGATATTTGATGAATTTAGCGTGAAGCTTTATCGATGTATCAAGTTGACAGTCCGATGGGTGACATCTTTCACCACTAGTGCTTGTTGTCCTTCAAAGTTATACGTTAGTCTTCAAGTTTCGTCTCAAACTTTGCAAAGTCAATATCAGCTGTCTCTGAGTCTCGAAACGTTTGTTCGACATGATTAGATTGATTTGAAGTTGCTCAATGGTATATTGTTTTGGAGCAATTGTATCAACTTATGTAAATATGTCCATGCCTCTGATACAGGTTCTGGAATAGAAGCAATATCCATATCGTCAACGTGAGTTACTGGTGATACAATTATGACGATTGTATGATGCTGGCATCAAGACAGTTTTTCATAGAAAGGACATCTAAGTATATGGCCTGTGGAATAGATGGCATAGCACCAACATCTATATGTGATAAATGGTTCTCAATCCTACGTCTTTGAATATTGAATGCATAGTCCAATTTGGAACTTGAACGATCCATCTCATTATGTGAACCTTGACTGATTTCCGTTTTTCAGCGTTTCCGCCTCGGATGATGATGACCAGAAAGTTCTTTTTCCATTTCCTTAGGCCACAACTATACCCATGATATTTACAGCAACGTAACGGATATGGAACATAACTATATAGTTAAATTGATCTTCATATATCCAACATTCAATGCCTGTGGATGTTGGCACCGACTGGAGGTAAACAGATAACTGTTCAAAGGAACTTTCCATCAACACTCTAAGAGAACCTACTGTAACTCCATTCAGAATAATCATATATATTCGGGTGTTCTCAACACAGCTCTATCCATTATCTTTTGAGGAGTAACCAACACTGCTTTTTCTGCTATTGATTTTAACTTCAAAAGAACGTCAAATTGAACTGTCCTTGAGCATTCAATCAGGAGAGCCGCTTATTGCACCAGTCCTGAATGTTTGGCAGATTCAATTGTCCAGCAATAATTTGTAGCGTTTTGTCAATAAGAAATACATACAGAAGGTATACAGGAGACGATGATATTCCAATAACAATAGATGGATGGAAGTGGAAACCCATTGCAACATTGCACTATGCATAATTACCCGGAAGAAGGAATAGAATCGAATCTCCTCCAACGATGTACTGCTCACAATAATTTCCAGCGTATCCCGATGCACAACCAGAGCAAATCCCGGAGTCGTGATCCCATTGTCCACCGTTTTCACACAGCCTTCTTTTCTCCTGCAACGTGAATAATACGCTTAGATATGCGCGCATTCAATTTGTCAGAAGTGATTATAGTTTGCAAAATTAGGAAGGATTAATGCAAGAACTGAAGAGATATTAAATCTTGTTTTCGGCCATGTTATTCCGATGTATGTGCCTGTTGTAACTGATATTAATATTTGCAAATTGATATGGGAAGTCATGAGTAATTGTACACGATTTCGATCTATTTATTACATTTAAGTTCGATGTTTTAGAGTCACGGCATTGTGACAGCAAAAACTAGTTTGAAAATTCTACAATAACGACACTCTTGGGTATACATTAATTATGTGTCTAGTTTATGTATGCCACAATTGGTTTTGAAAATTTGCAGAATATTGGAAAACACAAATCAATAAGGTAGTGCCGTTGTTGCAACTGAGGATCTGGAACCATCGAAACACCTTTTAATCAGACGGCCAACAACACACCTTTGGTGTATACATGTATAGTAATTATTTTTATCACATAATTAGCCCCTAAACCCGGCTTCATATTTGCTTAGTAAGTCACACGTGTATTATCGACACGCACTGTGAAATAAGAGCTTAGCGCAACAATGTCGATGTCAATGCCGGGACGTTATTATCATGATAATTAGAATATAGTTATGATATTGATTTGTGTTGGGTTATTTAGTATTGACCTTGAGATAAACATAAGGGTAATATAGGTGATTGAACAATTCTGTCAATATGAACAGACACATTCAAAATGGCTCTATATTTTGTTCTTGGATGTGTCTTTACTTCCTATTTGGTTGTGATAAGAAAAACAAAATTAATTTGTTTTAACCCCAGCCGTTTCGAGATAGTTTCACTTTGCTCAAATATTATTATGTGATAAAAAGGATCTCATATACGTCGCAGTTGTATACGAAATGTATTAACCTCGTCCACTAAATTCGATTCGAGCCTCGCTAAGCTCGGCTCGAATCTAATTTTAGTACACTCGGTTAATACATTTCGTATAGAATTGCGACTCATTAGAAAATCACAAATCAATAAGGTTGTGTCTGTTGTTGCAACGGAGTGACTGGAACCCTCGAAACGTTGTATATCTTTTAATCGTAAACTCCTCTTCGTCGTGTCACCTTACAATTACAATCAGCACACTAGAATGTTCTATCTCGTTTCGGACAACAATTCCAACAACAACAATAACAACAACGCACACATTACATGTGTTTTTAAAAGAACGGTGCAGTCTAAATGTTTTAGTGCTCTACTGTATAGTAAGAACTCCTGTCCCGTTGCGGCTAAATAACAACAGTGTTCTTTCCTCGAGAAAAAGCTCCCTTTGGCTAGTTTCTCTGTCTTACAGTTAATATTTTCTACCTTTGAACAGATACAGATGGTCCACGAAAGAGATACACCATCTTCAATATCACAGATATTGCGTAACTTGCGAGTGTAGTTACCATAATAAAGTAGACTACGTGCTTTCTTCTCGAAAAACTAATGTTTGTGTGACTGACGCGGTATTACACTCAATAACACGATATTATACAGAATCGATACAACGAAGAAGATATGCTTGTGAATATTTACAAGATTGAGAATTTATTGTCGAAGTAAATAATTTCAAGCTTTACACTTAAATATTTTAAATTACTCTTGTTACACTTATACACGGAGTATGTAATGGTTTGATAATACTGATGAACAATAACAATGGTATTGGAGATAACTGTTATCTGCGATATCTGTTGAGTTCTGCAAGTGGTAAAATTACAATAACTTCAGTACATGGCTTTGAAAGGAGATGGTACATGTATGTGAATTTGTTAAGTCGTGCCGACGCATCGAAAGTCAGTATACAAGTATCTGTCGGGCTGTTGTGGTCCACAGAACGTTATAGATGCAAGATCTATTTGATGCTTAAATGTCATGGTTAAAATTCGTTAAAAGTTTATTTCAGGTATTACCTGTATTTATCGACTACAGTATTATCCTTAATAAATGCGAGTTTCGTATGAACCATTTGAAACTAAATGTTTGGCTTGCTTTACGTTTAGACTTCTTGAAATCCAGACGAAGCGACCTGCACTACCATGTTTATAGATACCAGGCTGGTTGTTGTGAGCCGTTTCCGGTAATGATATTGTCTCTTACGTGTGTAATTGCTTGTCTTGCGTCTCCTCGTCCCATAATTCACATATCCCACAGTTGCAGTTTTCGTGGTGGGACATGTTTGTTTTTAGTTAGTGTCTAACGTCGTTGAAGCCACGAGGCCATTTTACGACCAGATGATTAAATACACGTGTTAAGTGTTAAAGATTGATTCACCATATTTATCATGGAAGAGTTTAAGTAAAATGATAGAGATCCCTAGAAGTTTGCAAGGACGTGCTGACTCAAGGATACAGGCTAAATCCAGTCTGCATAGCATGATATGAAGATGGCGTTTTATGAAAACAATATACATTATACCAGGGTCTGTCGAAAAATTCCATAGGGCTGGGGTGGGTAGGTGATACGGAGACCGAAAATCATTTGTCCGGTGCTTGCAATTGTTTTCCTGATATTATTCAGCAGTTTAATTAACACACCTTTGTGGGATGGTGACTACACTATATCACTAAATGAGTTGTGAACAGTATTCAGCATTCAGGCAGATGCCACAAAACGTTCCAATAATTTTCAACATACATACATTGGAAATATTTCTATAACAAAGCAGTAAAAATTGTAAACATCACCAGAAAGTTGGGGGGGGGGCTGGGTGTCATATTTTGTTAGAGGAAAACAATATATATGTGTTCGTATGGGGCGACGGGTCCCTAGTTGGGTGGAATATTTATTTGCTCCACTTTATACTGAATATTTTGGCAGAACCCACCTTATTATACCACAAAATTTATGTCATAGCAAGTATGTGAACAATCTACTACCAATTTACCATGTATGTAGATCCGTCGCAGACGTCCAGTCTTGAGCAGTTCCCGGCTGCAGTCTCGTCGTTCCCAAATTCACAAATGGTGCTGTGTCCATCTTTCCGTGAATTGAATGCCAAACAGCCTGATATTTTTCCACATTTCCTTCCACAGCCGAGTTCAGTTGCCGTCCTGATTATAGTAGGTTTGCTGAATACGTATTGCACATTTGCATGGCAGCCAGCTGGCTTCTCGAATTCCTGAGCAGCCTCCGAGATGATATACGAGACACTCCCCACAATGGCAAGCATCACCACCAACCTCATGATAGAACTGAATAATTCACAAGACTTTAAAGAATTATTTATGGTTCGATACAAAATTTTTTCTTGTTACTTATATTATAGAGTATAAAATAGCACGTTTCGGGTGGAGCCATCGCATACAGAGAAAAACAACAACATTAGTTTGTTTAATATTGAATTTTCGATCCATTGTGTCACACAGTTTCAATGATTTTGAGGGACATCAATAATTCAATGTTTTAATATTTCCAACAACCAACATTATGTAGTATCATTGTAAACCATTTATATATCACACTTGGTTTATATGTGCATGCTGTGGTATTATTGTAAGTCTCGTTTAAAAACAGACATGGTTTATATGTACATGTTATGGTACTATTGTGAGCTTTGTTTATATATTGCACTTGGTTTACATTCTGTAATATTTATAAATCTCGTTTATAAATCAGACTTGGTTTATATGAACACGCTGTCGTATCATTGTAAGTCTCGTTTATAAATCAGATCAATATTTGGATATACCAGCGAATCAACAGTGACACGTCATTAACAAGCCGACACTTCTCATCAAGGGCCACCAATATATATTATGAACAGCTCCACCCATGTAAACCACTGTGACTAAAAGGCGCATACGTAATCTCGGGTCAAACCTCACTAAACCGGATTCCACTGAACCACCGAGTGACAATAGTCTTTGTTGTCTGTTTAACCCTTCCCCGGGAAGCCTCGCATGTATAAGTTAATACTTTGGCCTAACAATATTTACCTGTAGGCTAGTTCATGCTCATATATATTGGGGGATCCATATGGGAGACTCGCATATACAAGATAATTCACTGGCAAAGTATATTTAACGCTGCACCACCGTTGCCAGTTACTCGCAGATGACCGATGGTTTGCCGCACATGGTCGACGAGTTTATCAGCCATTGATATATCTGTTAGATTAGCTATGAGTGAGCGGATTTCCTCCACCACATATCTGGGAATGTCGTGATATGACATTGGTTGCTGAAAGCGACATTAAACCCCAATCAACCAATTAATGATACTAACTTGAAATATGTCATAGTGTTACGCTTGGCTTTTTATGGACCCATGACCTAGAATTCATCCCAGCCCAATGTTTAATTGATATCGACATACATGGTATGATGATTTGAGCGGTTGCCATGTTAACTGAAATAAAAGAAAAGACGAGTTCCCTATCATGATCCACATAGATGAGCTCGTATTTTAAACTGAACTTGTGAAACGTTTACAGAAGTCCTTGGCGCCTGACATCAGTTAACCCTTTACCCAACAAACCGGCCAAAACCGGCCAAATAAAGCTTCAAGAGCCTAAAATATCTTCGGTCTGTCTCAATAGAACCATACAAATATGGATATCATTGAAACCGGCTCCTTGACCACATTGTGATAGTTACAGTTATGCCTTGTGCCAATGCATTTACTTATATATGCGAGTCGACCATAGGTCGCCTCGCATATATAAGAGAATGCATTGGCCTAAAACAAATCTTTTTTTTAACACTTTTTACCATTTTTTCTTACATTCTTTAACAATTTTATAATTTTTAATGTGTTAAGCCAATGCATTCTCTTATATATGCGAGGCGACCTATGGTCGACTCGCATATATAAGAGAATGCATTGGCACAGGGCCGTTCTGTTGGGTAAAGGGTTAACTGCAATGAAATAGTCTAATCATAATTGTATTTAAATTGAGCATTGAATTTCCAACGGATCTATAAGTGTGTGTCACATTAACCACATTGTAAATGTTTGCTGTCTAAATTAAATATAGTGTCGAGAGGGAAACTTCCGCCACTGAGAGCTAGTAACCGTCAGCTAAAAGGTTGAGTACTACACTATGGGATATACTCTTTACAATTAACGCTCTGTTTATGAATTTGAACGTTGGAAGACATCGACTACACTGTGCGTAGCAGTTATCGACTGAGTCGCACATCAGCCAAACTGCCTGTTACCACCGTCTGGATAAGTTCCGGTGTTTGAAATGTTTTCATCATACAACACGCTGAAATATTTATGAGAATACCATTCATCTACACTATGCTATATCCGAGTGGTTGCAACAATGCCAATTGGGTATACATGATAGTGTAAATGATAGTTTATAACAAAAAAACAACAACGGCCATCCGCATAACTGCCGGCTCCTAGAGTATGTGTTAC
Organism: Siphonodentalium dalli; assembly: GCA_032622095.1. Taxonomy (NCBI): domain Eukaryota; kingdom Metazoa; phylum Mollusca; class Scaphopoda; order Gadilida; family Siphonodentaliidae; genus Siphonodentalium; species Siphonodentalium dalli. The sequence goes on along the minus strand of CP136068.1, from coordinate 30,139,106 downwards.
TTCCGTGGTTTGAAATATGTCCTGAAACATGTCCTAAAAATCACTGGATTACAGTAGCCTTCCATTTGAGAACATTTGTATTGAACTACGAAATGTCCGTGGCTTAAACAGTGCTGATTGTGGTACACTAATGGTACTGTATCTAGCTCAAGCAAAAACAAAGCAACACAACTGTGGTAAGCGATGCATACAGGCCATGTCGCAAAGATATTCATACTATCTTATTACATGCATGGTAGAATTCATACTGACCTATGCTTGTAAAATGCTAAAGTGAAAATCTGTTGATAAAAGCCGACACCGTAATGCCATGTATATAAAAACTTTAAGTTATCAGATTGTGCTCGTTTTTAATTTGGCACGTCCCGAGGATCAATATTGGTCGATCATTAGCAGGAAAACTTCCTCATGTAGTTTGTATACTCTGAAAACTGATATTAGCAAATAATGTTACGAGGCTTGGTATGTCAATATCACTGCCAAAAAGCTAATTTTTGTGACATCTAACTAAACTACATTTTAAATAAAAGTTATTCCACCGTGTTCAAACATACCTTCAACGAATCGCTTTGACATCAGTGAGAGAGCTGCATTATACTGGAATATGTTGACGTGACACAAATGACAGCATATAATCCCTACCAGACACACATTAGCGACCCAATCTAATAACGATACATATACCAAAAATACCGTATAGCATTGTACTTATTTTATTAACTAGCAGGGTTACCCGGCGTTGCCCAGGTTAAAGTGATGAGAAACCCTCTGTGGATATTTGGTGGGAATAGAGAATACTCTTGCTCTCAAAGCGTTAATATAAATTGTATATCCAAATGGCATCATAAAACATGATTCTTACAAATGGAATATAAGTAGTGTCTCACCTTGAGAGGTTGGAGCGATTGTCATTTTGTTTATCGCGTTTAATCCGTCCCACCAATAAAGAAGTATTTATTATTTACAACTGCGTATACTTCAGACGTTATAGCATGAAACAAGAATATCATAAACACCAAAAAATAAAAGACGACAATTATGTTTTACATAGAGATGTATCAACCAATCTAGTGGGTCAGACAACGATTTTGAGATCACCTGGTTATCATATCTTCATGAAGATACAGATGTTTAAAAAAATTGTCCAGGTGCTCCTCTGTTATGGTGCTGTATACTGGCTAACTCATTTCAGTTAAAAAGAAATGTTGCTATGCACGCATAGCAGGTACATGTGCCCGACACAGGGCGAGATTTTGAGTTATTTATGCTAGACGATGAGTCTGTTCTAAAACATGAAAGAAATCCACTGTATCGGGCAGATATACCCTTGTCAGATGTCACTATTGGATGATCCTGAACAGTTATGTGCTAATGACTGCTTTTCTTTTATCTCAGAAGTAACTATATTTGACTGCACACTGTGGTCACTATTTTTTAGATATGGCAAGAAACGTGGTCAAACGTGGTCAATTTTTTTTTGGTACTGATATTTTGAGGGGCTAAGTGCTAAGTGCAAATGAATCTAGAAAAGGGCGTATCAAACTGAATTCTATCAGTGCTATGCTACTAAACTGCTAAGGAATGAAAATATTAAAAAACAGAGTTTCAAACTGAATTCTAGCGGTGCTATGCTGCTAAACTGCTAAGGAATGAAAATATTAAAAAAGAGAGTTTCAAAACTCAATTCTAGTAGTGCTATGCTCCTAAACTGCTAAGGAATGAAAATATTAAAAAAAGACATTTTCAAACTGAATTCTAGCAGTGCTATGCTGCTAAACTGCTAAGGAATGAACATATTAAAAAGGAGAGTTTCAAACTCAATTCAAGCAGTGCTATGCTGCTAAACTGATAAGGAATGAAAATATTAAAAAAGAGAGTTTCAAACTGAATTCTAGCAGTGCTCTGCTGCTAAACTGCTAAGGAATGAAAATATTAAAAAAGAGAGTTTCAAACTGAATTTTAGCAGTGCTCTGCTGCTAAACTGCTAGGGAATAAAAATATTAAAAACGAGTTTCAAACTCAATTCTAGCAGTGCTCTGCTGCTAAACTGCTAAGGAATGAAAATATTAAAAAAGAGAGTTTCAAACTGAATTTTAGCAGTGCTCTGCTGCTAAACTGCTAAGGAATAAAAATATTAAAAACGAGTTTCAAACTCAATTCTAGCAGTGCTATGCTGCTAAACTGCTAAGGAATAAAAATATTAAAAACGAGTTTCAAACTGAATTCTAGCAGTGCTATGCTGCTAAACTGCTAAGGAATAAAGATATTAAAAAAGAGTTTCAAACTCAATTCTAGCAGTGCTCTGCTACTAAACTGCTAAGGAATAAAAATATTAAAAAAGAGAATTTCAAACTCAATTCTAGCAGTGCTATGCTGATAAACTGCTAAGGAATGAAAATATTAAAAAGGAGAGTTTCAAACTCAATTCTAGCGCTGCTATGCTGCTAAACTGCTATGCAATGAAAATATTAAAAAAGAGAGTTTCAATCTGAATTCTAGCGGTGCTATGCTGCTAAACTGCTAATGAATGGAATGGTAAAAAGAGAGTTTCAAACTGAATTCTAGCGGTGCTATGCTGTTAAACTGCTAACGAATGAACATATTAAAAAAGAGTGTTTCAAACTGAATTCTAGCAGTGCTATGCTGCTAAACTGCTAAGGAATGAAAATATTGAAAACGAGAGTTTCAAACTCAATTCTAGCAGTGCTATGCTGCTAAACTGCTAAGGAATGAAAATATTAAAACAGAGAGCTTCAAACTGAATTCTAGCAGTGCTATGCTGCTAAACTGCTAAGGAATGAAAATATTAAAAAAGAGAGTTTCAAACTGAATTCTAGCAGTGCTATGCTGATAAACTGCTAAGGAATGAAAATATTGAAAACGAGAGTTTCAAACTCAATTCTAGCAGTGCTATGCTGCTAAACTGCTAAGGAATGAAAATATTAAAAAAGAGAATTTCAAACTCAATTCTAGCAGTGCTCTGCTGCTAAACTGCTAAGGAATGAAAATATTAAAAAAGAGAGTTTCAAACTGAATTCTAGCAGTGCTCTGCTGCTAAACTGCTAAGGAATGAAAATATTAAAAAAGAGAGTTTCAAACTGAATTTTAGCAGTGCTCTGCCGCTAAACTGCTAAGGAATAAAAATATTTAAAAAGAGAGTTTCAAACTCAATTTTAGCAGTGCTATGCTGCTAAGCTGCTAAGGAATGAAAATATTAAAAAAGAGAATTTCAAACTCAATTCTAGCAGTGCTCTGCTGCTAAACTGCTAAGGAATGAAAATATTAAAAAAGAGAGTTTCAAACTGAATTCTAGCAGTGCTCTGCTGCTAAACTGCTAAGGAATGAAAATATTAAAAAAGAGAGTTTCAAACTGAATTTTAGCAGTGCTCTGCTGCTAAACTGCTATGGAATAAAAATATAAAAAGGAGAGTTTCAAACTCAATTCTAGCAGTGCTATGCTGCTAAGCTGCTATGGAATGAAAATATTAAAAAAGAGAGTTTCAAACTCAATTCTAGCAGTGATATGCTGCTAAACTGCTATGGAATGAAAATATAAAAAAATAGAGTCTCAAACTGAATTCTAGCGGTGCTATGCTGCTAAACTGCTAAGGAATGGAATTGTTGGAAAAGAGAGTTTCAAACGGAATTCTAGCGGTGCTATTCTGCTAAACTGCTAAGGAATGAAAATATAAAAAAATAGAGTCTCAAACGGAATTCTACCGGTGCTATGCTGCTAAACTGCTAACCAATGGCGATAGGTCTCTCTAGCCAGTTACATTAGACACAATAGTTGGTCATGGTGGTTGTTCAGTTTATCTAGGCAGTAATCTCGATACATATAGCTACCAATGACGGCTAGTCTATAAACAGCTATTGATAATAGTCACTATTGCCAATCAGGGTGGTATGTCTATATTGTCAGTTACATTAGTCACTGTAGCTAGTCGTGATGGCTATTTAGTACATGTGGGCAGCAATATTGATAAAAGTAACTATAAGTGTATAATATTCTACACAGTAAGCTAGTAAATGTAGTCACTATAGCTAACATGGGTGGTAAGTCTATCTAGCTAGTTAATCAGTCACTATAGCTAGCCATTGTGGTTAATCAGTACATGCAGGCAGTAGTATTGATCAACATATCTAGCTATAGCGGATAATCTTTCCAGAAAGCTAGTAAGTGTAGTCAGCTAACCTCGGTGTCAAGTCTATCTAGACAGTTAATTATTCATATAAACAGTCATTGTGTATGCATATAGCTAGTCATGGTGGTTATTAAGTATATATGGACAGTTATACAGATCAAAGTAGCCAGATAGGAAGATAGTCTATACCACAAGCTAGTAATAGTAGTCACTGCAGCTAGCCAGGGTGGTAAGTCTATCTAGTCAGTTACTGTAGTCATAATGGCTAAACATGGTGGTTGTGCAGTTTAAATAGGCAGTAATAATAATCAATATAGCTAGCACTGGCGGATGGTCTATATATCCGGCTAATAATAATAGTCACTATAGCTCACCAGGGCGGTAAGTCTATTTAGTGAGCTACATTGGTTACTATATTTAGTCATTGTGGTAATTCAGTACATATGGACAGTAATATCGATCAAAGTAGCTAGCTATGGTGGATAATCTATACAGAAAAGCTGGTAAGTGTAGACATCATAGCTAACCATGGTGGTAAGTCTATCTAGCCAGTTCCATTAGTCACAATAGCTGGTCATGATGGTCACAAAGTTTATACGGGCAGTAGTATTTATCAATATAGCTAACTATATCTATCAAGCCAGCATGTAATACTAGTCACAAAAAATAATTCATATCATATGTCCAGAATCCAAAGATTTGGGCACCTACCCATCTTCTATTCTATGATGGGCCCTTAAAATTGTGAACCCCAAATTGAACCCGTTCAGTTTAAACATGTCAGCTATAAATGAGTCATGTACAGATGCAGGACGGTCCATGTGTGTCCCAACGTTCTTATTATATGCCAGAATCCAAAGATATAGGCACATCAATACACATTTTCTGTGATGGGCCCTTAAATGTTTGAACCCCAAACTGATGTACTAGTATGTGCAGTGATAACCTATGTCAACTATACATGAGTCACGTACAGATGCAGGAGGGTCCAGATATGTCCCAACATCCATATTATATTCCCAGAATTCAAAGATTTAGGCACCTACCCCATTTTCTATGATGGGCCCTTAAAATGGTGAACCCCAAATTGGAGCCTGTGTAGTCTAAACCTAAGTCAACTATATCGGAGTCCTGTACAGATGCAGGAGATTCCAGATATGTCCTAACACCTACAATATATTCCCAGAATCCAAATATTTAGGCACCTGCCCATTTCTATGAAAGGGCCCTTGAAATGGCGAACCCCAAATTTGAGCCCATGCAGTTTAAACCTAATTCAACTACATGTATATGCGAGTCATGTACAGATACAGGACGGTCCACATTTGTCCCAACATCCATATTATATGCCAGAACCAAAGTATAGGCACATACACAATTTCTGTTTGGACCCCAAAATGAAGTTCGTGCAGTGAAAACCTAAGTCAACTATATATGAGTCATGTACAGCTGCAGGACGGTCTATATATGCCAAACATCCATATTATATGCCAGAATCCAAAGATATAGGCACATTTCCATTTTCAGTGATGGGCCCTTAAATGTTTGAACCCCGATATGGAGCCCGTGCAGTGAAAACGTAGGTCAACTATATCAGTGTCATGCACAGATGCAGAAGGTTCAGATATGTCCCAATATCCATATTATATTCACAGAATCCCAAGATTTAGCCACCTACTCATTTTCTATGATGGGCCCCTAAAATGATGAACATCAAATTTGAGTCTCTGCAGTGTAGGGGAAACTGGGGTGGAGTGGGACAGTGGGTACTGTGGGCAGTGGAGATAACTCCATACCATCGACGAGTTGCCTATTCTGTATGGATTCATTTGATGCTCATAAGATGTCCCCAGAACATATGACATGAATCAAATGTGTAGCAAGCATATTATATTTTTTATGTGATTTTTATGGAATCTGAGCAATATGTTTCCGAACACAACATTTTGAAATTTTTCATATGAGAGATATTTTCTTACCGACTCTGAGCTCTGAAACAACTGTGTGTGGGCTTCAAATTGTATATCTGTTTCCATACCTTAGCATAGGCGTGTTGCTAAAATATTGACTCAACTGATACATGACTATGTCGGGTTAGAGTGGGACATGTGGCTCGGTGTACATTGGGACTGTTATTTACAGTAATATAGAGTTGAGCAGATCTTTGGAAAATACCATTCCTGGTTGCTTTTATCTTCTACATGTAGACCCCAAGCAGAACTTTTTTCAATTAGTTTGTCAGATTAGAATTGGGCCCTGTGGATTGAAACTGTGTCCCACTCCTCCCCGATTGAGTGGAAGTATCAATAAAGCCTTGTGTTTCAACTATATGAATGCGTGTTACCACAGAACGAATTTCCCTCTTTGAATGAATAACTATTTCAGTTGTTGTTAAAGGGTATGTTATGAAATTCCAATGGGTGACCCACTGTACCCCCTGACCCGGGGAAGTGTGAGACATTTGGGTACCTTGTTTAAGTTGCCAGCATGGGAAATATATCAAGATGGCAATGATGTATAAATAGTACAAAAAGCAACAGTCATGTAGCACAAATTGAGTAATGAGCATTCAAAGAAAAAATGTCCCACTCCACCCCAGTTCCCACTACACAGGGTTCACCATTTTAAGGGTCAATCATAGAAAAAGGGTATGTGTTTAAACATTTAGATTCTGGGATATATTGTGGATAATGGGACATATCTGGACCCTCCTGAATCCGGACTTGACTCAGGTATAGCTGATATAGGTTTTCACTGCACTGGCAGGGGGTGGGGTCGGAAAAAAAATTCAGGCACGTATGGCATTTTTCCCCTTTCGATCATTTTTTGTACCCACCCACCCCAACCGCCAAATTTTTTTACGTTTTCGACAGTTTTTTCCGACCATTTTTGGACACCCACCCCCCTTAAAACACTAAAACAGTAATAAAGATGCGAAAACCGGCGGAAACAGTTGTTAATAACTTTCAAGTGAATTTAGTCCCATACTACTATGTGAGCTTCCTATGTTTTGAGAAAACACAAGAATGACTATTTTAGTTTTCTGAATGGATGTCAGAACACATCTATGGCGCTAGTAACATTTTGATATTCTACCATATTCGACCAGTGATTCGACTGCTATCTCCCAACATTTAAAGAAATGGAATTATGCAATGCTGCCTTATCAGAATATATAGTCCGATTTGAGATACAACTATGATTAAAAGACATTTTTGACAGATGATCAGTCACGTAGCTCACTTCTTCATTTAAAAGCAATAAGAAGCAACATTTATTTCTTACTACTTTTGTAAATATGTGTCCAAATGTGTCAAGTTGACAAATCGAACGCACACTTAGTGTGCATTATGTATGGTTAAAGTCGGTTTTGTTGATTTGATCAATTGTTAAGTTGAGGAACAAGGTTACAGCAGTCTATAGATGAGAATGTTTTGGTATTTACTTTTTTGTTTTATGTTTTTAGTTGTATAAGTCTGTAACATTCAGTCTTAGCTCAATGTTATCATGTGCCAACTTTATGTGACGAGAATTCCACTTCTATTTTTATATTGTTATGACAAAGGTTGTTTTACTGACAAGCCGTCCAGATTTGTTTTTCATTTGTTTTATTTGCACATTTAATTGTGTATAGATCAATATCTAGATTGTGATAAAACAAGCCATAGATTCACATGAAATAATGTCGCCATTAATACTTCTTTTGAATTATGAACAGTTATATAGGCAGAATGACTATAGTGAAGATTTATTGGTATAACAATGTAAAAATAGAAGTGGATGTCTCATCACATAAAGTTGGCACATGATAATATTGAGCTAAGACTGAATGTTACAGACTTATACAACTAAAAACATAAAACAAAAAACAAAACTTAGTAAAAGTTGACAATCAAAGGAAGTTTTACATGGCTTATTGCCAACTTTATGTGATGAGAAATCCACTTCAATTTTTACATTGTTATGACAAAGGTTGTTTTACTGACAAGCCGTCCAGATTTGTTTTTCATTTGTTTTATTTGCACATTTAATTGTGTATAGATCAATGTCTAGATTGTGATAAAACAAGCCATAGATTCACATGAAATAATGTCGCCATTAATACTTCTTTTGAATTATGAACAGTTATATAGGCAGAATGACTATAGTGAAGTTTTATTGGTATAACAATGTAAAAATAGGCACATAACAATTTTCTATGATGGGCCCTTAAAATGGTGAACCCCAAATTTGAGCCCGTGCAGGTGTAACCTAAGTAAACTATTCTCCCGATATTCAAATTAGATGCCAGAACCCCAAATTTGAGCCAGTGCTTAAAAATAAAACTTTAAAATAAAAAAGTAAACACTGTGATAACAGGACATAGAGTATTTGGCATCACTATTAGCCCAGATCTATATGAACTATATATTTTTGTTTTCACTGCACAATCTCAACTTTGGGATTCACAATTTTAAGGGTCCATCATAAAAGATTGGTATGTGACTATATCGGTATAATCTATTCTGGAAGTACTACATGGCTTATTGTTGTTTTATCAAACGAAGATATATAGTCTAATAGTGATGCCAAATACTCTATGTCCTGTTATCACAGTGTTTACTTTTTTATTTTAAAGTTTTATTTTTAATCAGCCCAGCTGAGCCCAGTTGCTGTTTCATAGTTTTATAGTGATGAGCATTCCTCTTATTTTTTCTTTTATACCTTTATGCTAAATGATATTTGTGTTTGTTTTATATGCAGATTATTCTAAAACAAGATAATTTTGTTATGATAATGGTTGTTGTTTATATGACAATTCCCTTAGTGCTGTTCAGTGTATAATATATAACTTATCAGCTGCACCCTCCTGTAATACAAAACTGAATAAGTCTACAGTCAGTATATATATTTTATTACCAGTGTGTATATTTGATTAGCTCGGTTTAACATCAAAAGGCAGACTTTGCTTTTTAAAAATCGCTCATGCAGGATCACGTTCGAATTTCCCATGGACTAACACCCATTTATAAAAAATACAACTGGATAACTGTCTGCAGTCAGTTTACCAGTTAGAGTTACATTATTTCTCTCATTCAAAGTCCCAACTCATTGCCAAAACACTAAAATAACAAGCAGGAAATTTTGTTCTTAGTTGCGGACAAAATTGCTTGTTGGTGGCTTTGACCACCCACCCACCCCGACATACGTGCCGGAATTTTTATTTTTCACCCCCCCCCCCGCACTGGCTCAAATTTGGGGTTCTGGCATCTAATTTGAATATCGGGAGAATAGTTTACTTAGGTTACACCTGCACGGGCTCAAATTTGGGGTTCACCATTTTAAGGGCCTATCATAGAAAATTGTTATGTGCCTATATCTTTGGATTCTGGCATATAATATGAATATTGGGTCACATCTGGACCATCCTGCATCTGGATATGACTCGGGTATAGTTGACATAGATTTGGCATAGGTTTTCACTGCACAAGCTCAACTTTGGGATTCACAATTTTAAGGGTCCATCATAAAAGATTGGTATGTGACTATATCGTTGGATTCTGGCATATAATATGGATATCGGGACATATCTGGACCATCCTGCATCTGGACATGACTCAGGTATAGTTTACTTCGGTTTAAACGGCTCAAATTTGGGGTTTACCATTTTAAGGGCCCATTATAGAAAATTCTGATGGCCTATATCTTTGGATTATGTAATAAAATATGGATATTGGGACATATCTGGACCGTCCTGCATCTGGACATGACTCGGGTATAGTTGACATGGTTTTTCGCTGCACAGGCTCAAATTTGGGGTTCACCATTTTAAGGGCCCATCATAAAAAATGGGTATGTGCCTATATCTTAGATTCTGGCATGCAATATGGATATTGGGACATATCTGGACCCTCCTGTATCTGGACATGAATCAGGAAAAGCTGACATATGTTTTTACTGCACGGGCTCAAATTTGGGGTTCACCATTTTAAGGGCTATCATAATTTTTTTTTTATGATTTAGGGACCTGCAATATATTCGAGATTCGATTCGATGTCGATATCGGGCACCCGATTCGAGATCGACACCGAATCGGTCTGCTGATTCGGATATGTTCGAATCGGTGTTACTTTGGTGTAGTCTCGTTTTTTTGCGTCTAGATAACATATGCAAATTATATGAACTCACAAAAATTGAAGCACAAGGTTGCCAAGTTAGCCAACATAGGTAATTTTGAATGTATGTCATTCAGAATAAACGTGCATGTTGGTGTTTGATCTATTGTGGTGTGAACAGTTAATCAGATAACTATAACTACCATTGGTATCGGACTACAACAATTATATAGCTGTAATTGTCCGAGAGCCTGCTGGGTTCTATTTGCACAATTGCGTACGAAAGATTTGATGCCCCAGATTTGTTCCACCCCAAGAACGTTTGAAGAAATCCGATTTCTTAAGTTCCGCATGCCTGGCGTTTTGGGGCCGGAGACCCCACAAAAACTCCAAAAATGACTATTTGCACCCTTGAGTACAAAGCTGATTTGTTATATTATTAGTACTCCAGCAATCACTGACCAATAATACACAATTTCTGAAACGAAATTTCCTGGCGTTTTCATTTCAGAAGGGGGTTTCTGATCGTACCCCCAAAACCACAAAACATTACTTCTATTTGCACTTTCGAGTACAAAGCTGATTTTTGTATTAATAGTGCCATAATCATCACTGATCGATGATACACAATTTCTGAAATGAAATTTCCTGGCGTTTTCATTTCAGAAGGGGGTTTCTGATAGTACCCCCAAAACCACAAAACATTACTTCTATTTGCACTTTCGAGTACAAAGCTGATTTTTGTATTAATAGTGCCATAATCATCACTGATCGATGATACACAATTTCTGAAATAAAATTTCCTGGCGTTTTCATTTCAGAAGGGGTTTCTGAATGTACCCAAAAAAAAAAGAAATAACTTTTATTTTCACATACTGTCGAATACAAAGCACAATTTTAAGGTGAACCTGGAAAAATTTATATAAATATACAAATCTAATGACCACAAACGTTCCGCGCGTTTCAGGGAGGAAAATTCGTTATTTTTTATTATAAAAAAATGTAGTAAAACATGAAAGAAAACGAAAATTGAAATTTTAATCCGGGAACCAGGTCGATCAAACGTGCACAACCCCAGGATTAAACTTCATTCATTTTTCGTAAGGATGTCTACTCAAACTATTTAGACGTTAAAAGGTGACAGTGTATGTTACGGACAATATGGCGGCGATTTCCTGGAGTATACCCCACTCACTACATACATGTTCAGCAAAAACCTATTGTTCTTGATTCCATGCCATATGCCTGTCATTTTTCCTGCATAATTTGACTGAAAAAAAGAGTCCAAAATGGAGGACAAAATGGCAACCGAAAGTAACAAAAAGAGCATTTTACAGTAACTTTCACTGTAGGTGCCAGTTGCGTCACCATACATGATGTCCAATCCTAATACGATAACAGTAAGTCAAAACCCGAGTTTTCAAAAATGATGACGAAAATGGCAATCGGAAGTCAACAGTTGAAGTGCTTTACACAATGAGTATCAGGTGCCATCTAACTTACCACGAGTATTGTCGTAGCCCTGCAACGATTGTTCCAAACCACAGCGCATGGTAGTGCCCCAAACAATTCAACGAACGTTCCAAACTACACAGGTTTTGACCCAAACTACCAAAAATGAGTGTCCCTAACCATCCAACGCGTTATCCAAATCATACAATGAGCGGGCCAATCCATCCAATGAATGCCCCAAACCACCAAATGAGTGTCCCAAACAATCCAGCGAATGTTCGAAAGGAAAAGAATGTCCCATATGCACCAATTGTTTTGTCCCGGGCCATCCGAAGAGAGTTCTATGTCATACAACGGGTGTCCCAACCAACAACTGTCGTCTCAATCCATTCCACGGCCCAATCAGTGAACCAGTCGACAAATGAGTGTCTCATTCTACCATTCGTGTGTCCCATATGCACATCTAGTGTCAAAAACCACCCAATTGGTCTCAAACTATCCAACTGGTGGCACAAGCAATTAAGTAGTGCCCTGTACGATATGCACCTGATTCCCGACCAGCACAGATAGTCCCCCAAACCATGCATCTGGTACCCTAACCCACACAATGGGTATCACTGGCCATCCAAGGAGTGTCTCATTCACCCGATCAGTGTCGCAACCCTGCAACTGTTGTTTCAAATCACAGTGCATGGTACTAGTAGTGCCCCAAACAATGCAACTGGTGTTCCTAACCAAATAGGTTCAAACCACCAAAAGTCGTCTCAATTTATAAAATGGCCCAATCATTGAATAAATCGACAAATTTATATGACATTCAACCACACGTGTGTCCCATATCCAAGTCGAGTGTCCAAACCAATTCAACTGTTGTCTCAAACCATGCAATGGGTGTTACAACCACCCACCGAGTGACCCAAACCATACAACTAGTATAACAAACCAGCCATTGAGTTCCCAATCCATCCAAATGGTGTCATAAACCATCTACTAACTTGCATCTCAATACATTTAAACAAGTGTACAAAACCCTCCTCCGAGTATTCAACCCTTTCATGGCGGGTGATGTGCTGATACAGCATTAATGATCTTGTGCCATGCATTCTCCCATATACATGTATGCGGGTCTCCCATAGGGAGTCCTGCATATGTTATGAGAATTCTGTGACTCACATGGCCAAGGTAAGTAATGTTAGGCCAATGCATTTCCTTATATATGCGATGCACCCTATGGCACAGGATTTTCGCAAAATGTCAAGAAGCTACGGTCAAGGATTAAGACCATCAAATGAGTGTTCCGAACCACCCAATGGGTTTAAAATCCAAACCAAGAGACACTCGCTGGGTTGTTCGAGATATCCGATGGATGATTTTGTATAATAGTTGTGACAATCATTCGATGGTGTGGGACATTCTGCATGGGGTGGTTTTAGACACCAGGCGGATTGTTTTTAGACATTCTTGGTCCGGGTGGTTTGAGGCAATCGTCATGTTGCATGGGACGGCCATTGGATGGGTATGAACACTCATTGATTGGTTTTATTGGACACACATGGGATGGTGTGGGGTTCTCAATTGATGATTTGAGATGCTCGTGGTGAGGTTTGGAACACCGCGTGCATGATTTGGGACATTCTCTGGATGATATATGGTGTCAATCGTTGGATGGTTTGGATTACTCATCATGGCGTGTTTGGGAACCATTTGATGGTTTGCGACACTAGTTGGGTCGATTGGGATGCGTATTGGGTGGTTCGGGACACTGGTTGGCAATTGGCAGTGCCCGTTCTATGGACTGTGTTGGTTTGGTATACTATATTAATTAAGATGGTGGTTTGAGACCCTAGATGCGTGGACTTAAGCTCCTTAGATAACACTCGTTAAGTGGTTTTGGAAACTCATTGGATATGTTTGGATACAAGTTTGGTGGCTTTTGACACTCAGTTCATGGCATATAGCACTGTTGGCTATAAACTATACGAGAAGATTTAGTTACAATATAAATTAATGAAAATAATATGTTTTTATTTTTGATGCCACGGAAACAGTCTGGTGACCTTTAGCCGAACTTGCCCAATTTTACTGCTGCCGGTGGCCATTTTGTCCCTATTTTCGATATTGATGCCATCGTTTCTGCTAAAATGGGCGGTTCATGTCTGCCATCGTATTGTTATTCAGTATTCAGTACACGGGTGAGTTCAATTACCTTCTGGGCATTACAATAATAATTTATTTTTCTTCGAAATTGTATTTTAAATCTATTTTAATTTGATGGACACTGAAGGGCCAATCCTCGTGATATGGCTCATTACTATCAGATATCGATTTAGCATGGTACATTTTTTTAAAACAAAAAATGGAAATTATCTTGTAAAATGTAGCGAAATTTGCACAATTTTACCACTTCCGGACACCATTTTGTCCGCTATTTTGTATTTTGTAATGACAACAATAACAATATATTAATAATTTCACAAGGAACGAAATAACAAACAATAAAGCTATGCACGTAAATAGGGCTTTTTTCGAAAGAACTCCATAAAATTCCACCCAAAGCGGATTTTGAAAATGTTGTTCCCCCGATTCTGCCCGAAAAAATGACAAAAATATTGCATATTATAGATTTTCCATTGTTTTATCTGTTATATGAGAATATGAAATGCTAGATGTTACTTCACCATTGATTCTGACCAAGAATAATACAGATCTTAGCTAAAGGGCTTCTCCAGAAAGTAGTTCTCAGAAAGTATACGCGACGAAAGTTTTTCTGTAAAATCAATTAGAAAACGGGTCATGGAGAGTTGCTCGCCCACTTTTGAAAACACCCATGACGTTGGATATCAACTCATGAATAACTCTTGAGTTGGCGCCGATAGTTGAATGACACTACTTCAATGCGAATGTTGTTCAGTCGGGTTCTGACACCAGCAATCAATTCTGCCCGTGTTTATACTTGACATAAATCTGTCATCGTCCTCGCTTCAAATGTCTATATAGTTCTGCAGCTTTCGAAGAAATTCCCAACGCGGTCATACTTGACATTGATTCGCGCGAACTTGTTTTTCCCCATTGTGCAGGATTGTTGAGTTGACGCCGATAGTTGAATGACACTACTTCAATGCGAATGTTGTTCAGCCGGGTTCTGACACCAGCAATCAATTCTGCCCGTGTTTATACTTGACATAAATCTGTCATCGTCCTCGCTTCAAATATCTATATAGTTCTGCAGCTTTCGAAGAAATTCCCAATGCTGTCATACTTGACATTGATTCGCGCGAACTTGTTTTTCCCCATTGTGCAGGATTGTGCCCATGATAGGGACACATCATTTATCCTATGGGGTGAGTCCGGTGTTTAGGTATCCTGTTATATAGCAACAACATACTTTCAAATAAATCGAATCAAAAATTGGAATGTCCCACCTGAAAGTGTTCATATAATACAGGCTTCGCATAATACATGATTGTACAGCTTAATAAATACCTAACAAAGTCACGTTTAATTAAAAGGAATATTGCATTGTTTTATCGCTTATATGAGAATATGAAATGCTAGGTGTTACTACACCATTGACTCTGACCAAGTTTGTTTTTTACCATTTGGTCTGTGAACAATGATGATAGTGGAGATAGTATTAAGAAAAAATATTATCTGTGCGTACGGCAGTGCAAATAAATTATTTTTTTCGGGTTTTCGTTGGGACTTAACACGAACCCACCATCTCCTTAACACATATCCCCCAGCACAAAAATTACCCACCCCAATAATACTTACTCCTATATAAGTAAGTATTATTGGGGTAGGGTCAATTGTTTCACGTGGCATGTGCTTCTTAAATGAAAACGAACGGATTTTCGTTTCTTAAACGAGGTTATTATGACTAGCGATAGCAGGATAACTATTGAGGAAATTAATTTTCTAGTTTTTTGGGGGCACTTTAAAAAAACCCATTCAGAAATGAAAACGCCAAGGAATTTTGTTTCAGAAATTGTGTATTATTAATCAGTGATGACTAGAGCACTATTAATATGAAAATCAACTTTGTACTCGAAAGTGCAAATAGAAGTAATTTTTGGGGTTTTGGGGGATACTTTCAAAACCCCCTTTCTGAAATGAAAACGCCAGGAAATTTATTTCAGAAATTGTGTATTGTTGATCAGTAATTGCTGGAGCACAATTAATACAAAAATCAGCGTTGTACTCAAAAGTGCAAATAGTCATTTTTGGGGTTTTGTGGGGTCTCCGGCCCCAAAACGCCAGGAATGCGGAACTTAAGAAATCCGATTTCTTTGAACGTTCCTGGGGTGTAACACATCTGGGGCATCAAACCTTTCGTATGCGATTGTGCAAATAGACCCATCAGGCTCCCTGATTATAACGATGTACCATTTCCAAGTGTGTCAAATTCTGTGTTATCTTTATTAAATAATGTAGACAATTTACTTCAATTCCATGAGGTTGGTGATACGTTGATTGAACTACATGTCTTTAAATGTCATACTGTCACTTCTTGTGTAATGGTCGCCATGACACAGCTAGATAGAAATTCAATGCAACATATCCCAAACCCCCAATGAGACCGAGAGTGACTTGCCTATGTCATGATTTCCCTAAAAAAGATGCAAGTTCCAACTGCTGTTTAAGAAGATTATTTTTTTTATATAGTATCTAGTGAATTTTGCAGTTTTTGTAATGAGACACCGAATTACACACTGGTAAACAATGTCAACAACTAGCTGATTCGATTCGAGATTCGATGTCGATATCAGGAAGGAGATTCGATATCGAGATTCGATTCGATGCAAAATCCCCGATTCGCAGACCCCTATTATGATTGTGCTATACCTTTGGATTCTGGGCATAAGATATGGATATTGGGACTTAGCTGGACCATCCTGCATCCGGACTTGACTCATGTATAGTCATCTACATTGGTAGATATGCTGGGCAACTTGTGTTTTCCCCACTGGTATTAAAGTTGTCATGTTTACAACCAAGTGGCACATGTTTTCACTGCACGGACTCAAATTTGGGGTTCGGGTTCGCCATTTTAAGTGTACCTATATCTTTAGATTCTGGTATTTAATATGGATATTGGGACAAATTTGGACCTTCCTGTATCTGGACATGAATCAGGAAAAGCTGACATATGTTTTCACTGCACAGGCTCAAATTTGGGGTTCTCCATTGTAAGGGCCCAGCATAAAAAATGGGTATGCCCCTATATCGTTGAATTCTGGCATATAATATGGATGTTGAGACATATCTGGACCGACCTGCATCTGCGCATGACTCGCGTATACTTTACTTAGGTTTAAACTTGAGGGGCTCAAATTTGGGGTTTGCCATTTTAAGGGCCCATCATGGAAAATTGATATGTGCATATATCTTTGGATTCTGGGATGTAATGTGGATATTGGGCCATATATGGACCATCATGTATATGTACATGACTCAGGTATAGTAGACATAGATTTTCACTGCACGGGCTCAAATTTGGGGTTCACCATTTTAAGGGCCCATCATAAAGAATGAGTGTGTGCCTATATCTTTAGATTCTGGCATATAACATGGATGCTGGGACATACCTGGACCATCCTGAATCTGGGGATGACTCACGTACAGTTTTCTTGGGCTTAAACTGCACTCGCTCAAATTTGGGGTCCACCATTTTAATGGCCCATCATGGAAAATTGTTATGTACCTGTATCTTTCGATTCTGAGATATAATATTTATTTTGGGACAAATCTGGACCATCATGCATCTGGACATGACTCATTTATAGCTGACATAGGTTATCACTGCACGGGCTCAAATTCAGGGTTCTCCAATTTAAGGGCCCATCACAGAAAATTGTTATGTGCCTATATCGGATTATATATACAGTATGGATGTTGGAACATTGCTGGACCATCATTGATCCGGACATGACTAATGAATAGTTTGCCTAGGTTTAAACTGCACGGGCTCAAATTTGGGGTTCATCATTTTAAGGGACCATCCTAGAAAATGGGTATGTGCCAATATCTTTGTATTCTGGCATATAATATGGATATTGGGACATATGTGGACCATCCTGTATAGTTCTGGACTTGACTTAGGTTTAGGTAACATAGGTTTTCACTGCACAGGCTCAAATTCGAGATTCAAGGATGTGTGAACTATTTCATTTTCCTAGTTGGAGTAATTCCCTGATAAGCATTTGTAACTATGTAACAAAAAACACGTACGGGTGAAATATTTTCATTTTTCTAGTTTGAGTAATTCTCTGATTTCCAAATGTAACTATGTAACAGTTTGAAACTCTTTTTTAAATATTTTCGTTGCTTAGCAGTTTAGCAGCATAGCACCGCTAGAATTCAGTTTGAAACTTTCTGTTTTAATATTTTCATTGGCTAGCAGTTTAGCAGCATAGTACCGCTAGAATTTAGTTTGAAACTCTCTTGTTTAATATTTTTTGTCTCAGCAGTTTAGCAGCATAGCACCGCTAGGATTAGGTTTGAAACTCTCTTTTTTAATATTTTCATTCCTTAGCAGTTTAGCAGCATAGCACTGCTAGAATTGAGTTTGAAACTCTCTTTTTCAATATTTTCATTCCTGAGCAGTTTAGCAGCATAGCACTGCTAGAATTCAGTTTGAAACTCTGTTTTAATATTTTCATTCCTTAGCAGTTTAGCAGCAGTGCACTGCTAGTATTGAGTTTGAAACTCTCTTTTTTAATATTTTCATTCCTTAGCAGTTTAGCAGCATAGCACTGCTAGAATTGAGTATGAAACTCTCTTTTTTAATATTTTTATTCCTGAGCAGTTTAGCAGCAGAGCACTGCTAGAATTGAGTTTGAAACTCCTTTTTAATATTTTCATTCCTTAGCAGTTTAGCAGCAGAGCACTGCTAGAATTCAGTTTGAAACTCTGTTTTAATATTTTCATTCCTTAACAGTTTAGCAGCATAGCACTGCTAGAATTCAGTTTGAAACTCTTTTTTAATATTTTCATTCCTTAGCAGTTTAGCAGCATAGCACTGCTAGAATTGAGTTTGAAACACTCGTTTTTAATATTTTCATTCCTTAGCAGTTTAGCAGCAGAGCACTGCTAGAATTGAGTTTGAAATTCTCTTTTTTAATATTTTCATTCCTTCGCAGTTTAGCAGCATAGCACTGATAGAATTGAGTTTGAAACTCTCGTTTTCAATATTTTCATTCCTTAGCAGTTTATCAGCATAGCACTGCTAGAATTCAGTTTGAAACTCTCTTTTTTAATATTTTCATTCCTTAGCAGTTTAGCAGCATAGCACTGCTAGAATTCAGTTTGAAACTCTCTTTTTTAATATGTTCATTCGTTAGCATTTAGCAGCATAGCACTGCTAGAATTCAGTTTGAAACTCTCCTTTTTAATATTTTCATTCCTTAGCAGTTTAGCAGCATAGCACTGCTAGAATTGAGTTTGCAACTCTCTTTTTTAAAATTTTCATTCCTTAGCGGTTTAGCGTCATAGCATTGCTAGAATCGAGTTTAAAACTCCCTTTTTTCCCGACTTCTCGGAAACCAAAAAAGGAAACCGCTTTTCCGGCAATAAATATCTTTGACTTTACTTTGATATAGCTGTTAGCACCTAACAATATGATTACCCAAAACAAATTGACCACGTTTCTTGCCATATATGCTATTTTTGAACAGGCTTGCTGTACATTTCCATACCTCTTGACAATTGTAACTTTGTTTGTGTGGAAACTATATTGAATGGGACAGACTCAATATTTTAAGTGACTTAATTCGGTCTCCATTTGTTGAGATTGTGAAATTGGAACGCCAAAAACTCCTTAGAACGATATAAAGACGGCCTGGGGGATGACTTTATATATCGGCGAATTGAACAATCTTATTAATGTTAGTGAATCTCCCGTCGCCCTCCATGACCCAAACTACACCAAATGTGATTTAATACATCATATCATTAGAGAAGAACGTGCATGAATTTGGCGGAATTAGTGCTACATATATTTGTATTAGCTTTGGTGCAACTCGCCTCATGCATGATTTGAACTGCGCCACTTTTGACATATTTAAACCACGTCTATTAGACTCATGCATCCATGATATAATAGCGATGGTTATATATAAGCATGGTGGTAATTGGCAACTAAACAAATTCTTATCATAGTTATTACCCCTCCCGCATCTCTCACCCAAACGGCACCAAGTTGGCGTCTTTAAATCATACGATTATATTCCTCGTATCTTGGAGAAGAATAATATATCAATTTGGTGGAAATCTGCGCTAAAAATGTTTTTTAAATCAATCGTTGGGCACCCCCCCCCCCCACCCAACAAAACGGCGTCAAAACTATTTCATCATTTATATGCTAACCCTCCCCTTTATCTGCCCTGACACCAACAAATTAACTTTAGCAAATTTTAACCCGCACCATTATGGGCCTCGTAAAAAGTTATCCCTGTTAGACCGCATTTGTGCTTTCTCGATTGTACCCCGTAAAGTTATATATATAACACAGACATATATTCGCAAATATTTGATTCATTGTAACATTTGAGAAGAACGTGTATGAGTTTGAAGGTAATTGCCCTAAACATATTTTTATCACTTTTAACATAATTAAACCACTCACTAAGACTCATTATGGAGATGAATATATATAAAATTGGTGAAAATTGGCAAGTATACAAATTCGTATCAATTTTAGGGCCCCCCATTGCATAACTCTCACCGACTTGGCGTATTTAAACCACACGATTAGATTCCTCGTATCACGGAGAAGAATATGTATCAATCAGATGGAAATCGGCGCTAAACATATTGTTTATCAATTTTTTTGTCCCTATCACTCTGTAAGCACCCCTGAATCGAATGGCCCCACTTTTGACACGTTCAATCCACACAATTAGGCTCCTGATATCATGGAGATAATTATTTATAAGTTTGGTGTTAATCCGTGACCAAACAATTTTTTATCTAATTTAGTGCCCACCCCACCCCATCTCTCAAAAAAACAGCACCAATATGACGTGTTTAAAATCACACGATTGGATTCGGCATATCATGGATAAGAATGTGTATTAATTTGGTTTGGTGGAAATTGACGCTAAAAATATTGTGTATCAAATTTGTTGCCCTCACCCGTTCAGTGCACCCCTGACTCAAATGACGACACTTTTTACAGCTTTAAGCCACACCATTATACACCTCATACCATGGGGGTGATTTTGTATAATTTTCATGGCAATCGGTGACTAAACCAATTCTTATAAGATTTAGTACCCACCCCCCAAATCTCTCATCCAAACGACACCAATTTGGTGTCTTCCTTGTATTATGGAGAAGATCTCAGAAGAATGTGCATCAATTTGGTGGAAGTCGGCGCTAAAATTATTTTGATAAATGTTGGTGTCCCTCTCCCCTTCCGGGCATCCCTGACTCGAACGGCGCGACTTTTGTCATAGGTAAACCACACCATTAGATTCCTAATGTCATGGGGATGATTATATATAAGTTTCGTGGCAATTGGCAATTTTTTTTCTGCCCCTCACCCTTTTCTGGCCCTGACAACAACGGCGTAACTTTAGAAAATTCTAACTCACACCATTATCTTTCTCGTAAAAAGTTACCCCTGTTTGACCCCTTTTGTACCATCAAGGTGGCCCCCTGTGAATTTCGATAGAACACAGACAGGCAGACAGACAGACAGACATTCGCAGATATAAATATAGATATTATTTCTTAAATGTTTATTTTGTGTCGGGAGCGAGGCCATTTAAGATTTATAAGTTGAAAATCAACCCCATTCGTTAGTTAGATGCAAATAAATGTTTCGGGAAAAAGTTATCGAGGTGAGGGAAATTCGTACATTTAAATAAATATTTGATGTATTTTACTGCAATACTGACTTCCCACTTTCGTATGCACGCAAATAACTTGTATTGTTGTTTTCGTAGTTGTTATATCTCGTAATAGTCTGGTCGATAAAAGGTTTGACCTAGAAACAATTTGGACAAGGTTGGTTTTTATTCCATTGTGTTGATGAATATATCCTCTATAACATATCCAAAATCCGCTAAAATCCACTGTGAGCAATTAAGTTTACAGCGATTTAAAAATGCCATTTTTCCGGCCTTGTGAAGTAGGGTTATCTACATATATCTCTCATCGGCGACACTAGCACGCCTCACTCCACCATCCGATATATAACAGCTGTAGTACAATCGCGGCATGATATGGCTGTCAAAATGGCCGCAACTTCAAGTCATGCTACGATGAAAGCAACATATTGGATAACCGCCTAGATTGGAAAATACGTATTGGTAATTTACAAGTATGTTGTTGAATATCTTTAAAGGTACATATATCATTAACACATATCAATATAACGGCTCATGGTTAATCCCAATGATTTACGTATTTAAAGTTTGGGTTTTATGCTTTGTTTCGCCTCACAGTGCGTGGTATACGTAGTTTCGTTTGGATTTGTGATTAATTATTGAATTTAACGCTGAAAATGAAGAGCACACCCTTGGGGTGTAAATAATAGCTACATTTCCGACATTTTCATCACTTCGTGATAATAAACCATACACGTATGTCGTAATGTTGATTATATTGTAAAGAAACACTCATATCTTCATTCGATTAGCACCCCATGTCACCAGATCGAAGAGAAGATATATTGTACATTTTATTTAAGACCAATTTTTATGCTGCTACCAAACCGGTTTCTTAGTAAAAAAAAGTTTGTTCAAATTGCCTCAATCAACACCTTTACAATGAAAATATGCTACAATGCAATGCACATTATTAATTTTCAACATATTGTTGTTTTCAAATATCTTGTCATTGTCACCCACGTATCAGGTCATCAGCGTTTAAAACAATTATTTCGGCATTGATCATTCACTCAATGATGCTATTTATAGTTGTGTTTGTAGCAGGTATGTGTAACATTAGGGAGATGGGTTGATGCAGTTGCGCGGTGATGCAGTTGCAGTAAACGTAGTACGTTTGCCGTATATGTGGCCTTATTGAATATAAGCACATTTTATTTCCAGGTATAAAGACAGTCTCTGCCACAGAGTGTGCCGCCAATTTTGGTTAAGTTGAGAATTTATTTAAGACAGACTATGGTACACCTCTGTATTTTGATAGTTTTGCGTTCATAGTATACCACCATGCATTTATGTGAAAAAATGTAATATTCATGTTTCATCACTTGACCAGATGCAACTATGGCTATTATTTTTAAGACACGGCCAATAAGATCTACACGTTTTACCCACAACTCTGTGAATAGCTAACAAACTGTTTTTTGTAGTGAATTTTGACAGGTTTGATGTTGTAGATTTAAAAATAAATGACGATCTGTCACATTTGTGGGACTGCTCTGCGTACATATATTTCGGTTTCTAGAAAAGGTCTTGGAATCAATACATCCCTATTAAATCTCATTTAACTGTTTAATTACACATATATCACATGATTAGCAATAACAGTACGGATAAAACTGCGTTATTTTTTCTGTTTCTGGGCGCCAAAAAACTTCCAGATTAAACCATTGTATGAGACCCTGCTTTGGGTTGCTCTCTGGCGAGATGCATTGGAGAGATATTCGTACATCTATTATCAAAAGTTAGACTTAAACTCTGAAATCATTCTTACTCGCATAATTCGAGGGTGTTCACTCTTATCGGGCTAGCTATTCAGTTTTCCACAAATTGTAATTTTCATCAGAGTTTGTCCAATTTGGCGGCCATTTTAGACATACATTCAACCGATACAGTTTACGACAAAGCATTGTTTATGCGTATTGTATTTTATTACTAATTTGGTATCAGATGGTGCACCTACCACATACTGCAGAATGTTTCGATAACTGTTATCGTGGACGCCATCTCGGATTACAAGAAATGCACAAAGCAGAATTTAGCGGATTTTGGATATGTTATAGAGGAGATATTCCTCTTAAAAATAGAATAAAAACCAACATAGTCCAAATGTTTTCTCGGTTGATCCTAACATATTAATTTATCGACCAGACTATAATGGGACAACATATATATTACAGTATGATCACAGTGTGCAGGACACAGGCAAATGATGGGTTGACTCAATACAATTAAGATGTAGTTGTCTACTATTAATGGAAGCAGAACTCGAAAGTGACAGAATTGGTTTCGAAAACAACGGAGTAACACTCTGGCACTAAATGTATGAATAATGGCTAATCGCATTTTTCGAATCCCGATTCTTGAATAGCTAAGCAAGCGTCTGGTAATCTGAAACAAATCATGTTTAACCCTCTACCCAACAAAACGGCCAAAACCGGCCAAATAAAGCTTCAACAGCCTAAAATATCTTCGGTCTGTCTCAATAGAACCATACAAATATGGATATCATTGGAACCGGCTCCTTGACCACATTGTGATAGGTCGCCTCGCATATATAAGAGAATGCATTGGCCTAAAAAAAATCTTTTTTTAACACTTTTTAACATTTTTTCTTACATTCTTTAACAATTTTATAATTTTTAATGTGTTAAGCCAATGCATTCTCTTATATATGCGAGGCGACCTATGGTCGACTCGCATATATAAGAGAATGCATTGGCACAGGGCCGTTCTGTTGGGTAAAAGGTTAATTTGGAATGTGGGCGGTGAGTCATACTACAGGAAAGTACTATTTACACGAAATTTTGCTCCATGTGTTTTGTTTAAACGTTCACAAATGGGGTACAACATTGCACACACTGCATTTAAGATATAAACGTTCTCTGTAGGTTATCCGGGATTTCGGGCACGAAGACAGTTAGTGAACTCCCCGGAAAACCGTTCTGTCTTTGCGGAAACGTTGATGACTTGGCGATTTCTTGGCTTCCCGGCCGTCTATGTACATCATGTTTCCACTGATTGAAGAAGTTTTCAGACACAACACTTAATTATGTTGCAACATGTACATTAACGTATGTGGATGTAATCAGACACATTACTTCAATATGTCGCAACAGGTATCTTAGCTTCTGTGGATGTAAATAAAAACGAGTACTTATTTCCATTCCAAGACGTTATACTGTCTGATGACATTGAAACCAATAGCAAATTTGATTTTTTATGCTGGTGGGGATATCAACAAAAGTCATTTGCAGATGTTGATCATTTCGGAATCAATACGTGTAAATGGAAAGGTGTTAATATTCTTTACCACAATATTCGGGTTTACTAACGAAACTTGATGATATACGTGTACTATTACTGGGACCTGGGGTCAATACTATGAAGCGTTTTCTTTGTAAGAATCTACAATTGTTTGTAAGAAATAACAATTTATCATTCCGCTAATACTATGAACCTACGATTACAAACATAAATCACAAATAGTACGTGTTCTTTGTATTTACAAATATCTCCCAATCACAAAGAATGTTCGAGTACTATGAAAGTTAATTGAAAGTTATAACGTCAAGGAACGTGATTAGAAGGTCTTCGTATTGTGTGTCCAACATAAATTTTCAGTTTTCGCACCCTCAACCCGGATAATATACCGATCTATGATACGCAGGGACGTGGCGACAAGGGGTCGATTCACCCCCTTGTAAAAATGTTCTGTCAGCTGGAAATCTCAAGTACAACCCACAGGGACGTCGGGACAAGGGGGTTGGGTTATGTTTCTCGCCCCAAACATTTTATCAGTACGTTCAACAGTTGGAAATTTGATACCTGAAACAATTTGAATTTGAAATTTTACAACAACAATAGGTTGAACTTGTTCTCTTATTTTGTTTTTCCAACAATTTATTAGAGGGTATGTGTTTGTTTTAGATCAACATTTGCATATTTACCTCCTTTGGTCAAAAGTTTGGATTGAAATGGCCTATATTTAGTAATTGACAAACCTTAGGGAGTGTCAGCTTGGATGTGAGGTAGCAGTATGTGTTCCCTGTAACTACTAAAATTAACCAAATTATTGAAAGTTACAACGTATATAGGGTGTCAAACATAAATTGTTGATTTTCACAGCCTTAAACCGGACCATATAACCATCTGATTCGCATTGATGTAGCGCCCCCCCCCCCCCTATGAAAATGTTTTATCAATGGAAATCTCATAAACAGGGACATGACGATATTGGTCTAGGGAACACAATGCCTGGCACATTACAGCTGTTCAGAATAGGAATCTTATGAGTCACAACGTCTCCGACAAACGTTCGTTATTGATATAAATAGTGAGTGATATCTTTGAGTTTCGAGCGTCAACGCGAATGCATTTGGTCACGGTAAAGGACACGAATACGAAGATGCTAGCACATTTTTCACAAATGACTACAGCATAAATGCAGTGACGTGGCAAGATGGTCTCTTTGGTGCGCCAACGTCGATATCCAACTGTATCACCACCCCTCAATCAGAAACTTCTATTTCTGTGAAATGTAATTGTTTACCCCGGTTGACTTCTGATTTTCCAGCTGTAACATTAAGTTGTCCACATCCCCCCTGGGTTGGACATTTTGACTAAATATGACTAACTTAATCTTAGTCACAAACATTTTGAGTTACTTTGGTGAAGTATTGGAATTATTTGCACATAATTCCGCAACTTACATTTTCGCCTTCCCAGTGACTAAGAAAAGTTATGACTAAATCCTGGCTATTTTGACTAATTAGTCGTTTTGAATCCCCATTTCTTAGTCGTTATGACTAACATCACCATAGTAATTTTGACTAATGTTATGCCTCAGTCATGTTGGCTGAAATAAGTTAGTCATCCTGGGGAAAAACGTTTGACTAACATAAATTATGTTAGTCATATTGACTAACTTTTGTTATCAGCGTAGAACAATTAAAATACTTGCTTCTTGATATACGAATTTATAGGCACTTTTTTATTCAAAGGGTGCATATTGAAATTATAGGATGAACAACCCATCACCAAACGGAGTCCATATAGCCACGTCCCTATCTCGATATATTATAAGATATCGGAGCAGTTTGAAATTATAAAATGACAACCCCCTATAACCGTGAGCCTTAGCACGTCCCTGCTTCGATACTGTGATGGGCACCCCTGATAAAATGGAGCCACGTTCCTGCCTCGATGTGTTATGATAAGAGTAGCGGATCAGTTTGAAATCATAGGATGGGCACAATATATATAATGTTATATCAGCAAAATAATAGTTTGTTTTCACAAACTGAATGGTTGTAATTTGTGAAAACAATGATACCAAATTGGTTGTAGTACTCGATATTACACTGACTTGTACTTACATACACACTCTACAAACGAACAGTTTATTACTTAACTTTGCGCAGACAAGTGGTCATCAACTTAGCAACCCGTGTACCGATTGGATAGCTCTGATAAGCGATCACCTCTCAACTTACGATTCGTTAATTCTTTTGTAACTTTGGCTTGCCGTTATTCAATATATCGTGAATCACTCACAGGTAACGGTTTGCCCATAAGCAATCTACAATGATCAGCTGTAGATCTTTGTGAAATTTGCGATATTTTGTTAGCTCATCGTTTCATAGTACCGGCGATATCACTAATCACACAATAATGGCACGCATTGCCATAGAAATTGTTGTTAGTTATTTTAGCTCTATATACATGTCCGTCTAATTTGAACTGGTATTCAGATAGCACTGCTAACGGGTGAATGGGAGCAGAGTGGTGAGTTAGTTTTTTCTACGTTTTAGGGGTTTCACCCCTCGCCCAATCTTTGGTATTACAATAATACGGCTAAATGTTCCCTGTACTATGAAACCACTGTGATAGTTAACACAATTTTTTAATTACAAATTAATAAATACTATTTGTATTTACAGGTATAAAATTGTCCATAGTATTGACCCCCGGTTCGATAATTCAACACAGAATAATGATATATGCATTGATGACTTCTCTTGTATTATAAATTATAGGAATAGTATTGGTCATGTACCAATGATTATCTTGTCTTAGTGAGCGAGATGATCTAATTAGAAAACTTGTTCATAGTTATTTTGCAACCCAAGTCAATTGGTTGGGCACATGTTAGACCACATACACTCTATATTCTTAGTTTAATGAACTGTTTAAATTTTAGAGGCGAACAGTATATGCTGAAGTTACTCTGTTTGGTGCCTTCAATATAGATGCAAATCCAAGCAAAACTGCTTTAAGTATGACCAAAGTATTTTATGAAATGTGTAGCCAACAGGGATTTAAGTAGCGGAAGACGGAAAAGGCATGCATTTATGAGAGAGGTGAACTCCGATTAATATTTTGCTAACCACTTGTCTTGGTAAATTTGCAAATACTTAAGTTCTTTCAATTAATTTTCGTGATCACATGGGAATAATTGGTTAACGGAAATACAGAAAGAAATCGTAATTGGTCATAACACCATAAGTTTTAGGTATGTGGTCACGCAGTCGGTCCATCGGAAAAAAACTCCGTATGTTCTTGATAGATTTCAACTGTTGTTAGTTTCAAATTTCATTTGCAAATGTTAGCACGGCTTGTTGATTTCTCGGTGTACTTATGCACTGAAGTACTGATGATTAATTAGAAGTATGGTTATTGGCAGGGCAGTACTACCCGAATGAATCTTGATGCAACACGATAATTCGCTTTTATATCGTATGAAGTATCGAATAGTTTCCATGTACATTTTAGACACGCGGCGTAGGCGTGGACACATTTAGGTTATCGAGAAATAACCACAACGGCTAAATGCACGACAATCAATGGTTTTATAGTATTCCGTAGATTAACAGCTTATGACTAAATTATAAATTATTCTTTCAAAACTGGGACAGTTCCTCGTGACTGGGGGAAAGCCCGGATAACTCCCATGTCCAAATATGCATAAAATAGACCCAAACAACTATATACCCGTCGCAATGGAGAGGGCTGTCCATAAACAGCTATATATATAGTACATGGCAATATTTATCGCAATAATCTAATATTCATATTCCAGTCTGGTTTTTAGCGAATCATACTGATTCAGCAGTATCTAACATAATAAGCTGCAAGTTTATCCGAACTGAAATTTACTCTGGTATATATTGTTGAATGTTATTGTTAGATTTGAGAAAAGCTTTCAATACAAGGAATCATTTTATTCTACTCTCAAAATTGAAAGCCATCAGGGTTGATGAACATGGGTGGCGATGGATCAAGTAATATTTGACTGATGGGGTACACGAAGAAATATTAGGTAATATAAGTTACAGTGTCTCAAATTGTCTGGTATAGTGTGGTACCATGCGGGATGGGACCAATACCAATTCCAGGAAAAATATATATAAGACATTTCAACAAAGGAGTACTTTTTGAAGGGTTCAACAGTTCATATTCATTTATGTAAGTTACAACGAACTGCAAGAATAATTAATAATTTCCCCAAAGCAATATAATCATTAATTGGATTATTGTCTCGGTTCTATGAGAACGAGCTTCATTTGTGTTTACTGTTGACTTAAATATGTAATCGAATTATATAACAGCATATGCCTATATGCTATAATAAAGATTAAAGAACCACACATATTTCATTACAAATGTTGATATGCAGTCTGCTGAACTTAAACAGGGAGCAGTCAACTGGATATATGCAACAATGATTAGATATAGCGTTAATCTGGATGTGAGTATGGTTATATGCCTAATTGTTCAATGATGGATGGCCTCTTTTCTAAATCAAAAGAACAATCGAGTACCTCTCGCGATTTTCATATATGAAAATTATGATGTATACTTGTGTAATCTGCACTTTTGAAAAAAACATCCTACCTTACAGAAGATCTTGCTACCCGAAAACAGTCAAACATCAAATATTGTAATACGACCTTGCCTAAACCTACATACAAAGCTCGTCCTGATTGGGCAGTATCCTGTATTCCCATGGAGACACGACCATCGTTTTGTGGTACAATTCTAGATATTCTGAATTGTATAACTAAAAAGTGTAATACAATCAGTGAAATGCTGCCAACGTTTCAAACTGTCAGGTCAAACAACACGGGCATTGGTTAATGTCATGCTATTGACCGCAGAAAGAGACATATATTCATATAATGACTACCCACTGTACCATACTGATTTTTATTTAAGATAGAACAAAAATATGTCTTAACTGATTTGTTTTGGCCAAAATGGCAATGAAAAGGGGTCGCCGTTCAATAGTGAGTCATGTTTGACGTTACAGTTTTAAGAGAAGAATTGTTTGGTTGAAAATAATGCCTCGCACAGCTAGAAACTGGGCTATTATATAGCAGGTTGATTGTATGTCATTACAATTTCGACCAAATCACACAGTCGAATTACAAAATAAATAACTACACTGCGCATCGGCCTGTATAGTAGAATGTTACCACATAAACTGATTGTAGGACTCCGCTTCGCGTCGTCCTACCACCAGTTTCGTTGTGGTCAAATTCTACTATACACGCCGATGCGCAGTGTGGTTATTTCTTAATTGTTAATGCCATAAAAGCCTAGTGAATTGGTTACAAATATCCAATGGTGT
This sequence comes from Siphonodentalium dalli, assembly GCA_032622095.1. Lineage (NCBI taxonomy): Eukaryota > Metazoa > Mollusca > Scaphopoda > Gadilida > Siphonodentaliidae > Siphonodentalium > Siphonodentalium dalli. The sequence continues at coordinate 30,108,892 of CP136068.1, read as the reverse complement.
AGATCAAATATCAAGAACGTTTGACAAAACTCGAGTCTGGCTCTTAATCTCACACCTACCTTAGCAAGAGACGTCAGCAATCTTCGTCCTGGAATCCCGCACGTATTGTTATATGCAGTTGTGTGGTGTGATGTACAAGCTGCACCTAAAATCAATGATATCGCTCCCCGACAACAAGACCACGAGACACATAACACCCTGCACATGACTCATAATGTGCAAACATTCAGATCACACATAGTAAAGCATGCAAATAACTCGACAACTACATGAAATATAAACACACGCAAAAGCCGAGTTATGAGGCCGAGGTCTGTCGTATTGGCTTGAGGCCACAGGCCGAAGGCTAATACGACAGACCGAGGCCTCATAACTCGGTCAATAAGGAAACAACCAATTAATCAGTATTTTATTAATTACCATCAATGTAATAATTGTTTCACAGGATGAATATATTAACATAGATATACCATTGTGTGTTTTATTAAATTAACAACTATTCCAGCAATTTTTATTCTTGTGAACTTTGTGAAGAACTTGCAGCGATGTCACAGTACTTTCAGTTTGCACTGCATGGGAATGATATTGATGCAGATACATGTAGTTCACCCACGTACATGTATATTTACTCATTTACTCCCAAAAACAGTGACTGTCCGTAATTCATTCGAAACCAACTGCAATCTTCCGTCGACCCAATATTCTTTGCCGATCGAGCTAATTGCGTATGACGTCATTTACGTCACCTTGACTTATTGGCTACGTTTTCTACTTATTGGCCGACTTTTTGTTACTTATTGGCCGCGTTTTCTACTTATTGGCCGACTTGTGTTACTTATGACGCGGGCAGCGTTCTACTTTTTCCGGCCGATAACATATAGATAATTAATAACGATAATTTGTTGGACTTATTACAGTATATGATTATTTCCTGAGCAGAGTTCGCGCTGGCCCGAAATTTACTTTTTGCCAAATATTTTTCCAAATGAAAATAATGTTTGCCAAAATTAATGCTGTTAGAAGTTGCCAAATGCCGTCAGTTTCTACAACATTGTGTCTTTTATTTTGATTATTCCGACAATCGCTGCATGCTTGAGCGACTTTTGGTATCGATAGGAAAGCAGTTCATTATTAATAATTTTCGCCTCTATACTTGGGTTTATCATAGAATAATAAACCAACAGCATAACAATGAAATTGTAAAAGGGGTTCTAATCAGAAAGACATACATGTACTAGCAAACCCTCCACCCGTCGATACTAATGATATCAGATTAAATGCATCTTGATAGAGGTGTTAACTCATAACCTCATAGAACACCAATAATATCATTAATGAAAGAGTTTCCTGAAGTGAGTGGTATTGGTTGACAAATATTATTAAACTCTTTTGAGGAATCAAAAGTCTTGCCAAAATGTTTGCCAAATGAAAATATTTTTTGCCAAATGTGAATTATTTTGGCCATTGGCAAATTTGGCAAGTGACAGCGCGAACCCTGTGAGTATTTAGTATAGAAAAGGGTTAAAGACATAATGTGAATAAAACCCGATAAGTTTGTATTCATGTACCAATCAATTAATATGATAGTAAATTCAAAATTCAAAACACAACCATTGCAAGTGCTAAATGTATATCAAAGAACTCAACGTGTGAGCTGTGAACATGTGTAAATAGTTACTGCCTTATTCGGTTGATACACATATGGCAATGATTCCGTCGACAATTATAGTCTCTGCATGCTTCCAATTCGTTAATAACAACGATCTTGTGCTCTGATTATTTTAGATATTTAAATTCATCAAAATAACTAATTTTGGCACATCGCGATTTGCTATTCCTTTCTGAACTCCTCAGCGGATTATTGCACATCACTTTAAGTGTGCATGAGTTATTTGATTACCGAATCCCGTGTGGGACTTATCTCGGTAAATATAACCAAATAATCAGTTAATGGGTTAATTTATTAATATCCGCTACAGCTAGCTACATGCCAGATCTCCGATGGATGTAGAGGGGTATTCGCTGCATGCTATGATGTCCCTGTCCGTGATCAGGCAGATTGGGGGGGGGGGTGCTGACCACGGACCGTTTTTGGATTTTGCGATCCTGACGGAATCGGCGGCAAGTTATGGGTTAACTTTGCTCTTTCCGCTCGAGCTATCGACTTGTGGGTTGGAACTTTGGACATACAGGTCTATTTTGCTCGATAGTGCATGCCCAATCTCGCTCGGATCCCTGGAAGTGCGGTTGGGTGCGGACGGGTAAGGTCGGTTTTTAGTAGGACCGGTTCGCTCTCGCCATTTGGAATGCGTGGTACTCGCCAACCTCGAAACCACGTGATTCCCCATAGTGAATAGGCTGTCGTATATTGCCGATAACAAAATACCACTAAGATCCGTAACACATATGATATTATATCATATAATTATACATTATGTGAAATGAATGCACAGTTGTCGATTTTAGGCACATTTATGGATGATAACGACGGTGTTTAGGTGGTTAGTGTCGACTAGTTTTGCGCACTCGAAGAGCAGTCAGCAATTCTTCTGACATGTATATGTCAATCAATTCTACAAATGAATGTTCTTCGTTGTCTTCGTTCCTTCGGATTGGACAATATGTTGTCGATCTACTTTGTGGATTGGTCCCACTTTCGAACGAAATAAATTACCAATTGTTTGCAGCTGTCCAAAAAATATATTGTAAACTCATTGAGATTTGGCGATGAACCGATATATTACACTAAGTGAATACCACCCGTCGTATATTAACTTAATTCGAGAACAACATGCACTAAACATATTGACTATAAACTTTATTACACGATCCTACCTTATTCCATTCAATAAACCCGTTCTATAAATTGTGATATTAAACGTTTGTTTCATAACAGGAAATAGTGCCAGGTGACCTTTGACTTCCGATTTGTCGTCTGTTTACATTGCTTATACTCTATGTCTCAAAATACTATGGCTTCAAATATTTTGCCAACAAACTATAATGTCATTAATGAAGACTTTGAAAAGTTATTTCATTAAATATACGCAATTAAATGCGTGAAAGAGTCTCTATTTATCTGGGACTACTTTTTACGCGGAAAAACAATGCATAGTTACGTTAAACATCATCACAGACCTTATAGGATCCGATGTTATTTTTCATGTCCCAGTAAACTGTTTTATCGAGGTTTTGGATCATGTAATAAATAGAATCTTCAACTCGTCCCCAGTTTATTGCGGAATTTACAAAACTCGTCCAGTAAACTAGTTCTGGACCTCGCCAAAGGCTTGGTCCAGACCTAATTTCTGGACTCGTTTTATAATTCCGCTATGAATTGGGGACTCGTTGTAGATCCTCTATATCTTCCCTTACCCCAAAATTGTTTGAACATTCCATATTGTTTGTGTGTGTTTAGTCATAATTGTTTGTGTTCAACCTTAATGCATCTATTTTCTTCTTCTGTGCACCGCACCACCTTTTCCGTGGGGAGAGGAGCTCCATCTAAGTTGGTATAACTTGTGCTCCAATCCCCATTCGTTCATCCCATATTAGTTAGTTATAAACAAATTCGTTTGAAATGTATGAATGGGATGCTCAATATAATATGAAACAATAAAACAATATTCGTTCATTAATTGGCTTTGGCAATCGGTTTGAGCAGGACTAAAATCAGTGTCTTTGTTATACCCCGTGCCCGAAGAAAATTGTGGTTATACTTGATAACATGCGCGCGTCCTGGTCCCGTCTATAGGTACGTCCGAGGAAATATCTCAAGCTTATGCAAGTTGTCAGATCTTAATGAAATTTAACACTCAGTGCAGTGTTCAATTGTGTTGCTCGTATTCTCCGTTCTAATCATTCATCTCAGTTTATCTGGTAATGTCGATCTGACCGAGTATCTCAGCAATTATTTATAGGATCTTGATGAAATTTGGTTTTAGTTTATCATCATAAGGGCTTTCAACGAAGTGCCAACCGGAGTTTGCGTTTTGCATTCAACGGTTATTCTCTGATAATTTATATGAAAACGTTGATATTGATGTCCGTCCGTACAAATATATCAGTCAGGGGTGATCAATCTCAATTTCTACGTTCTATCTATCATCAAACAACATGGAATCCGAAAAGTACATCTGCACCCGCTCTACCAAACAATCCTGCTACACATTCAACATTCCAGATGATAATTGTTATGATTATTTATTGAATATAATAAAAACACAGAATATGACAACAAATAATCAACAAATTCGCGGTAGAGATAACAAAAGAACATTTGACGCGGAAGTGGTTACAATGAATAGTATTTGCAAAAATTAGGATTTAGGACTGGAAATGACTGGTGATGAAGGACTGAGGTTTTGCAGATATCTAGTCATTGAATCTTGCTTCAGTTTATCGCTGATTCCCAGCATTCTCATAAGGTCGTCAGCCACGTTTGCTTGCACCATCAGATATCACATTATACAAGGTCGCAGCCATGCGTCATCGGGTGTCGGGTCGAGCTTGGTGCACTCTATAACCTCATCTTCGCGTTTTATAGAATTATTAAAAACACGTTCGAACCGGAAAAATATATATCACTTAGCGATAATCAGATCGTCCACAGCCTCATCAAATTCCGAACTAGAAACCACATGCTTCCTATAGAGAAAGGTTCGTGGAACAACGTCGAAATAACGAGTATGCACGCTATGCAGTGCAGTGATTGGTGACGAATACCACATAATTTTACGCTGTAGTGAACTTAGAGAACTAAGAGAAAAGTATCTTAAGCCATATTTCTATAAGAGACCAAATGTATTGAAATTAGCCACACTGTTCAGAACCCACAACAAGAAAACATTGAGAAAATTATCATTATTCATACGAAATGCGCTAAAAGTAGTACAATCTGAGTCCTCTTGAGGCTTAATTCCTATATTCAACCATTCAAAATCCATATGCAACAACCCAACACGAAACCGGTAACGCCGAACACAACAGTAAACGATATATCTATCAGATAAATATAATTATATACATAACAAGTCACTATTATTGTATACAACAATATGATATCCACATGTGCATCCATGCAACAATTATATTTGCATCGAGTTTTGCAATATGTTTCTGTTATATCTATTTTGATGATCAGAATACTAATAAATTGAATTGAATTCGAGACTTAGATTGTTCTCTTTTTCTGCCAAGTTGGCATCCTCGATGTCATCTTCTGTCTAATGGATGGAGCATTTCTTCGTTTGGAACACTGTTTTCGTTTCGGGAAGACATGACTGAATGAATTATGCTCTATATCAGGCGGTTTAAATATGATTTTAATTCCTTTCGTATGTCACCACTAATCCTCACATGATGGAAATTGACCTATGCACCTCGTTAATATATTTAATAAACAATGCATTTTAACAAATAAAGACTCTAGGTAACTTGCAATTGTACCTCACAGCTTTTTACGACAATTGAATGGAAGCACACTGAGTTATAATCACACGGTGATGCGTCGCCGACGGCACTTCGACTTAACCATAGTAATTAGTGTTATCACATGATTAGCACTATTTACCGATGTAATATTCGAGCGTAATAGACACGTGTAATATCGTCGCGTGCAGTGACGTCACGCTGCTCTTTGGGACAATGTTAGCTGGCTGCAGTTAACTGTTGTTCTTTCAGTCTTTTCGATAAAATTTTAGCGATTATATGATCATGTGATAAAAAGTATCTCAAACTCGTTCTATTTTATACGTAAACCTCGGCTCAAATCGAATTTAGTGAACTCGGTTGATAAATTCCGTATAAAATAGTAACTCGTTTGAGATCCTCTATTTATAATCTGGCTGGTGGGACCAAATTTTGTTTCGCCTAAAGCCGGAATTTCGACTTATCCACCTTCGACTTAACCGTGTAGCGATTATAATATTGGCTTTGCACACAAGCTCAGCCGGGACCAGGTAATGGCTTCGACTTAAGTGGGGCATTCGAGTTACCGACGTTCGACTTAACGAAGTTTGACTGTAGTAGAAAGATATAAATCACGGGCGTGGCGCATGGTGAGGTAGTTATCTATGTCAATTGGGATAAATCACTAGTTTGACTCTGACACATAACAACAAGTATTAGCTCAAGTATGCGTTGCCCTTTTATTATAATAAAATCATGTTATTATGTTTGCGCAGTTCCGATAAACAACTTATAAAATGGATGCTATTATCAAAATTACTGAACACAATGCCATTGTTATGATATAGTGCACGGATGGCCTTCGCGGTGGGTATTGCTGTTAAAATAGTCACTTCCGTTAAAAACGCCATAAACAGAAAGAATGTTAAAATATAGACAGACTTTGTTCTGATACCAATAATAAATTTCGCGTAAATAGTATGTTATTGTCAAGTTCGTATGCTTTGTTGTGTAAACAAAAGCCAAAATGTTACAGAACCTGGCTTTTATTTACATAACAAAGTGTACAAACATGACAATAACATACTATTTACATGATATTTATCTGTCTATATTTTAATATTCTTACTGTAAAAAATAATCCGCCCGTTTGACGTCATATTACGCGTTCAACTTTGGTGAATAGCGATCAATGAATATATCTTCTTGAGATGCCCTATTGATAGTATCCCCTGTGAACATTTTGTAGAATGGAAATACAGTGAATTTCCCATGTTCACAATCGTCCAGATGTCCACTTAAGGGAATGTTTCTGTATTCATTCTGCCTTATTTGCTGGCGATGAATGCGAATTCGTTCGCAAAGTTTATTTCCGGTCTGCCCAATATAATATTCTGAGCAGCCGCCGCATACGATGCAATATAAGATATTTCGTGTTTTGCAGGACATGTCAGCATTAGGAAACAAATGTTTTCCAATTTTTAGTTTCAGGATTGTCCCAGTTGATATATGCCGACGTGTTTTACACCTAGAATCCCCGCATTTACTAATGCGGAATTTCTCTTTATTTTCAGAAAATCTGGCTCGAGTCAGAAATCTGTTAAGGTTTTTATGTTGCCTTCTGCTTGCCAGTATGTCGCCACGCTTAACCAGTGATCTCATTTTTGAACTTTTGTCTAGAATTGATACAAGTTCTTTCGCGATCTGTGGCATATTTTGGTGGCGTTGATTATGTTGTTACAAACGGTATGAGTCATTGATTGTTTTTTCATTCTTGGCGCGCAAAGTTCCTCTAATGGAATGAGATTCGCTCTCTCAATACCGTTGATTATCAGTTTCAGCATGTTTTGTTTTGTTTAGTTAGAAATTCATGAAGTTCTTAAACTCGGTCGTTTCTTCGGGATTCCTCGCTAACAATTGTGCATACCCGTCTTGCCAGATTGTATGGTATGTTGCTTTGATGTGTGATGGGTGGCACAAGCGGAAATCCAGGTATTGGTGGGTGTCAGTTAGTTTGTAGAGCCTATCTGTCTCGATCGCGCGATGTTGTTATGTTCTCCTCTCACAACCATCCAGGAAGGAAAGCTGCAGAATGACTGTGTTTTTCAGTTGTGAATTGGATAGATTTGTTAAGGGAATTCAGAAGGTTAACGAAGCTGTTGAGCGACCCTCCGAATCTTCCCATATTAGTAGAGTCGCTTATGTCCGATTTTGGGCTCCTGTGGGAAAATCATGAACAGATATGGAGACCATGCTCATGAGCCAGTATATGGTCTCTACTTCAGAAAAAAAATTGTTAGACCCCCCTGGGGTCGCGACTGGGTGGTTTGATGACGTCACAAAGATGGCCACCATGCTCATTTTCTTAAGTTCGCTTTTATAAAGTGTATGGTGTATATTTATATGTAAAAATATGTCCTCCCGATCAAAGATGGCCGCCAAAATGGCGACCGGAAGTGGGAAAAATGATGATTTTCTATATAAGTCGCCTACATCATTTCTGATTGTATCGAACTGGTTACGATTAGAGAACATATCTCTCTTCAATCTTGATTACGAATCACTTAGACATCAAAATAATTGAATTCTTGGATCATAACCTTGATTTTCTTCTCCAAATTCGATAGTTTAAAGAAAGTGGTATGTATTTTCGCCAAAATATACTTTTTTATTTTCTTAAAGAAAATTGGAATTAATCAGTATTGGAAATAAGTGGGACCATTGTATAAGGTATTTACATCTAACTGGATCCAGATACTGTCAACTTAATCCAAGATGGCTTCCAAAATGGCGGCCAGAATTCGATAATACGCAAATTTTAGCCTTTTTCACCCAATTACGTTTCTGTCACGTAGAAGGAGAATGAAATAGACTAATTTGCTTATTCCAAACAAATAGTCGCCATGTTATGACACATTCCTATTAGTTGTCTTATCGCAATGACTCAAAATGCGAGTTCATATGCAATTATTTTCTAAAATAAGCAACGTGCAAATTCGCCAAACGTTATATTATAATGTTTATACATCAAATAACATGTCCACTACAGGAGAACGATATTTCGGTGTTAGATACATGTATATGAATGAATGTACTCCCATTTAGGTAATCCGTAGTTATTAATATCTTATTGTTATCGAGATGACCGTCAATGTGGCGGCAATATATCCCACCGTGTAAGAATTACACATATGCAAATCGTTATCGTACATGGGCTTTCGGTAAGAACGTACCATTCACTATATAAAACCGAAATATATGTTCAAGCAAGATCAGTTTATGGACTTGTGCCAAATTAGGTTGTGATATTATATAAATATTTTAATAGAGACCAATATGGTATGTGGAGAGCAGATTACCGTGTATAGCTAACAGTGACCGACTTAAACTAGGAGATCGCCCGGGGCCTTATTCGGATAGTATAGCTATACTTTAATCTTGTCCATTTCACCATGGTATATGTATACGCCGGTTTTCTGACGTAATAGTCATAAAAGCCCAGTATTCATAAACTGAATCCTTGTATCGGTACTCTTGGTAATTGGAATGGATAATCGACACAAAATTATTGCTTCTACCATTTTGGCAAAGATATAGCTGGAGGAAGAAATGTTGATAATTGCCTTATTTGTTTAAACTGCTTCTTGTCACCAGTCCATTGTCATAAGTACCGGTACATTTCCACGTGTGCATTAATATGACGGCCAAGATTGTATCGTGATAAATTTGAACCAGAACTCCAACAATATATTCACTTGTATTACAGCGATATTAGCATATTTTTGTATTACTACATGTATGCATAGAATTAGTTTGTCTTATATACATGTAGCGCTGATGTGTTTCTGGACAATTACAATCTCGTTAGATGGGGTGAATGTAAAATGATTCCCGGAAATGACTCACATAAGCCTACACAGTTGATGTCGAATCCAGTCCACGATGAAACGTATACTTATTGTTGTTGTATTATTCATGGAATAAATATTGTTTAAACTAAGGTCTATCTGATCAAACCGTATTGCTTATCAAGTGAATATGTATGGAGCCCTAAATCATATAACTCAATTTGCTGTATACTATCAATGGTCCATAACATTCCTACTGTCTTCATACCAAGACATCTTTCGTATTCAATTAACTGAACACAAGGAAAGACAAGAACCAGACACACACTTCGCCTGGTGTCGGGGATCTAGTCTGGTGCATGATGATGTTCATTTCAACTGAATAAACATGTCCTGCTATGTCAATAACATATAGTTACGTCATATAAGGACTTCACATATGGCATGAAAGTGGTTGGACTACTCTGTTGAATATCATCATCCACAATGTTCACAATAGATCACTTTAATCTAGATACGGGACGCTACCCCTTTTACGAATATATTATCCACCTATGGGGGTCTATTCTATTTTGATATGTCGTGGTTATCAACACGATTGGAACCTGACAAGTTCAGCAAAACGAGGTTCAAATGGTGTCACCGTGTAATTCAAGGTTACATGGCATCTATCAGTGAGACAAGCAGGCCAACCGACGGCCATATAATTAATTCTACTATCGTTTGTGTTTTGTAAAAAGGATGTGTTGTTTTTTGCTTGCCAAGAATAATGGTGTAGCTGAGAAGTACAATCCCCACCTCATAAATATCACAATAAATAGTTATGCATTGCTATCATATATGCTACACTATAGGCATTTTCTACTGAGGAGATGTCATGAACAGAGCTAACACCAAAGCTTATCTGCATCATCAATTGAATGTGATATGGTAACCACCATTATTTATCAATTCGTACTCTGACCTAGAGTATAGCACAGAAGGCTAGACATTGAGATGGTAATATTTGTCCATTAAGCTAGGGTGGAGGTCTATACATACTTTCTAATTTCACATAGATAGTTGGATTTTCTCTTCAACACCAACCTCACTTAATATCAGGAAATTTGAAGAGATGACCAGTATGCATTATAGGACATCCGTTAAATTGCATAAGAAATTAAAGCTATGTGCATTTACTGAAAAGTAGCTGAATAACCCATGATGGAATGCCAGGGCGACATTTGGTGGTGTAACGAAGACTGACTATTGTATTTTGACTGCCATTTTGGTAGCCATCTTCGATGAAATTGAACAGTTCTGTTGAAGTTTGATAATAATTCCGTATGTGGCACGAATATCTCCCTCTCATTGAATTCCGCTCATTTTTAAATCTATTGCTAGAATATCGGAATTGATATTTGACAAAATGCAAAAAACTCGGTTGTCTAAAGTCGATTTTTGACAGATCGAACATGTTTTGTACTATAAAATTGATGCACTACACTGCTGAAGTAATAAGAAAACACCGAATTGTCACAAATCGCAGTCGCTACCAAACGGAATATCATTTACATGAGATTCTTGAAAATCGCAAATTTGTTGATTATCTGGCGCCACGTCGCCACACGATGAGTGGATAATTGTTGGACGCTATAGAATTTAAGCACAATCCAAATACTAGACACGCTTTATTTCCTAACTTTTCCGAAGAAAATACATTCCGGCACTGGTGGATGGTTTCGGTCTCTTTGTTTTCAAGGATTTTGATGTTTCAATGCACTATAATATGCTTAAAAAGTGTTGCGTTCATCGGTTGTATACCCCATCCTTTCCATCGGTTCATCATGATTGAACTGAACCAAATAATTATGTTCTGTTACTCTGTTATGCGCAGCATGTTTTATGTACGCAACCGGTGGTCATTCCATGATTGTCCCCCAATCACCTCGATTGAATAATCCTATACCGAGCGGCGATTTGTTCCCATCGATGTCCACCGAGATGTTCGCATTGAGTGTCGCCTCGTATAAACTTCCTGGACTATATATAAAACGAGCTGGTGAATACGACCCCAGTAGTTTCTGTTCACAAGTGTTCAACTCTCGATTGGAAATATTTATTATTTTTGGGTCCACGAGCATGTTTTGTTTGTTGGTGACACCTTGTCCTATTTTTTCTTGTTATTTCGGGATGTCCCTTGAACAAAAAACGAGCCGGTCGTGGATCATTTCGTGATTTTCGCGCGGTAATTTTTCCTGATATTGTTTGGTCGGTTTCCTCGATAGGTGTCTGTTGACGGAATGTGTGATTTTCGTATTCCTGATTTTACAACATCTGTATAAAGACGAACGTCCTGTTCCTGCGATCGATTGCGAGATCTTGACCTACCTCGTTGTCTGAAGTTGTTCACAGATCTTCTGGGTAGGCTTTTGGACCTGCTTATCTGTCTTTGCCTAGGCTGTCTCCAATCAGAATGTCGTATATTCCGGGGCTTAAGAGAATGGATAGTTAGTCGTTTTGACCCTTTCTTCTCGTCTCTATTCTTGGTTTTGTCTTGTTTTTGTTTCTGCTTTGTTTGTCAAACTGTTCACACGGGAAACTATCAATATGACATCTCAAGAAGATATATTCATTGATCGGTATTCACCAAAGTTGAACCCGTCATATGAAGTCAAATGGGCGGGTTCCAGGAGGAAGCAATTCGGAGTTATTCCCCGTAGACTTTGTGACGTCATCATACAGATGGAGATAAGTTATAAACAGTGATATTCTTGTTTGTATAATGCCTCTAGACAACTAGATTAAATAGATTATTTTTTACATCATGTTTCTCATTACTTGAACTTTTCCAAATTCATTATAAGCTCGGAATTAAATAATTAGCTGTATATATACCCAACGTACTCATTTTAACATGAGAGTTAGATTATAATAAATCACTTTCACTGGCAATTTGGGATCAAAACAGCTAAATAACTACGAGACCGTTCGCCTAATTTTCAAATGTTTTGGTCTTTTAGTTTTACCTTACAAATCAATACATAATGATTTTGCGGTCAAAATGATGTATTGTAATCTAACTGTCGTGTTAAAATAAGTACGCTGTATATATACATGTCCCCAGTTTATAGCGGAATTTACAAAACGAGTCCAGTAAATTAGGTCTGGACCGAGACTTTGGCGAGGTCCAGACCTAATTTACTGGACGAGTTTTGTAAATTCCATTATAAACTGGGGACGAGTTGTATATTTATTACATGATCCAAAACCTCGATAAAAGATAATTAACTCAACAAATGGGACGGGAAACTAACATCGGCTTCTATAAGGCATACGATGACGTTTCACGTAACTATGCGTTGTTTGTCCGTGTAAAGAAATAGTCCCAGATAAATAAAGACTTTGTGACGTATTTATTGGCGGATATTTAATGAAATAACTTTCCAAACTCTTCATTCATTAGAGCGCGTTGGAAAAATATTGGAAGCCATAGTATTTTGAGAGGTAGCGTACGTAATGTAAACAGACGACAAGCAGGAAGTCAAAGGTCACCTGGCACTATTTCCTGTTATTAAACGAACGTTTAATATCATAATTTATATAATGGGTATATTGAATGGAATAAGGGTAGGATCATGTCATAAATATATATATACACAAGCTTACTTAATTTAACGAAAAAGCTTTAATTCCGAACTTATCAGGAATTTGGCAAGTACGTCGTTTGGGAATTATACTGCCACAAGCATCATGCCTCCAGTCGACCACAATAATGCAGCACATTTGATCCAAACTCCGGCATGGATTTAAAGCCCCGTGGTAGCTTGAAGCCTGTAACAATGTTCTTTTGTTACATTCTCCCATTATCCGGTTCCGGTGTTCAAAACAGCCCAATAACTACGAGAACTAGATGAAAACCTTTCCACCCTATAATAGTCGCATGAAGTTACCATACACTTATTTGAAGAATAAACGATTTCATGACAATAAATATTACGTCACTTGTTCTGAACGGAGCAGTTTGTTCTATTGAGATCACAATTGCATGACATCACAATTATAAACAAGTTGTCGAGGCATATAATGACTGTCACATACATAGTAATTTGCAGTATTTAGGAAGGAAATTGGGTGTAAATTTATATAATTACAATGTTCGCGCCCCTTAATTTGAATTTCGAACGATACCCTGACATTTAATTTCCAGATTTCCGCTTGATATTTAAGTGTCTCATGGTAACCAATTTTCTTCATACGTCGTACCAGTCCAGGACACACAACTCGTCTACAGTTTCAGCTTATAGTTCCAAATCCAACAAAATGAAATCGTTCATTCTTGTGTCGCTCTTTGTATCAATCTTTATAGTGGCAGAGGTGCATTCTGCTTGTTACCGAGGCCGCCTAAGCTACAGGGACCCACGTGAGTGTTAATACGACTGACTATTGTTAGATAGATTCCGCTTTTAAAGACTGCATGTAGTGTATGGTTTCTAAGTGTGTATGATTGGTACTTGTATACTTTATAGATATGCTGGTGTATCATGTGTATGGGGGATAGACGTCAATAATGCTACTGAAATACATGTGAACGAAGAAACATAAGATACAAGTACAATAAAAAAAGCAATGCATATATGTTGAATTATTGACACGGCCCACGATGGTTCATCTGGTACTCGAGAAATTCCGCTTTTCCGATAAATGCTACGCCGCTCAATCGAGACGCTACGTTTCACTTCCGGCAAAGAACATAAGGTCAGGTTTCTGAAGCTAACGACACCCTATAGACGAGTCCCAGTCGTACCGATCTAATATGACACCAGAAGATTATAGTGAGTGAACTGTTTGCCATCTAGAAAGTGACGCCATTTTTTTGTGTGCATGTATCACTAAAACCGTGTCAACATTTTCCGACAACATGCTACACATTGTGTCCTCTTCCGATATTTGGCTACGTTCCTGAACCGATAAATGTATTCTTTATTGTCTTTATGGACTCTTTCTTGGTATTTTCCAATTGAATCAGTTACATTTGCATATCTTTGGTTGGTGTTTCCTCTTTCAACATGCATTAAATGATACAAATAAAGCACATCTCAATTTGGCCACATTTACTGTTTTTTATTTTCAAATAATAAAAATCGGTTGAATTTATTTGTGTTATATCAAAAACTTGGCGTTTGGTTGGGAAATGGTTGCTCACATTCAGTTCTAAAAATATGCATTGGAATGGTACATCTTCATTTGCAGCCTCGATTTTTATTATTTACTCTATTAGTTTAACCAATTTTGTTTGGTTTGAAAATAAAAGCAGCATGGCTTTAATATGTATAGCCACCGTATACTCTTATACTTGTATTATGGTGAATTTGTCACTGTGGCTGGTTGGATCTCCGTCATAATAATGTATTTACAAAATTACATTGTGCCTCGGTAAATTTCTTCGCTAGCGGATCTGAATATTAGCGAATGTTACACGACTATATAAATACCGCCGATATCTTACAATTAAGCTTTAATGACTGACACAATGTGACTGAGTATACGAAATTTCGCGAGCGATGTAGCTTTGTAAAATACAGTCAATTTAGAATTTTTTTGAAAATATTCACTAGTAAATTGTATGGTACTCGGAGAAAATAGTGATACAATTACATATCTGTTCACATTTGTGTCGGGGGGGGGGGGGGGATCTGGAAAACATATCAGCCACGATTCCCCAAAAAATATTCCGACCTCAAATTACCCCCACCCCTACTTGCAAAAAAAATATTTAATGACTGACACAATCTGACTGAGCATACGCAATTTCGTTTAGCGATGTAGCTTTGTAAAATACTGTCAATTTTGAAGCAAACTGGGAATTTTTTTCGCTAGCAAAATTGTATAATATTACATTTTGTTCACATTTATGCCGGCGGGTCTGGACAAAAATTGCAGACACGATGCCCGAACAAATGTGTCCGACCTCAAGGTACGCCTCCTTGCAAAAAAATTGTTTTCTCATCGGCTAAATTTGGGACCCCCTTATCCCATATTTGACACCTTTTAAAGCTTTTTTAAAAAGATAAATCTGTTATTAGGAACACCATCCCAAATGTATTCCTTGTTCACTATTGTTGCCAGCCTGCTGTTCCACTACTTATTTAACAAATCATTAAATATATGTGCCATCCAACAATACCATTTAGTTTTCACCATTATTATTGACTATAAAAATTAATGGCGTGAAACAATTATAATCCAATATGCTTCAATCATACATGTATTAATATACATGAAGGTACTTTGTTCTGTGAAACAAACTATGCATTAACACCATATCGAACCCCAACATAAATTTGAGCTTGTCACTGTTGTAAAACCCATGCAGTGTTAAATCCAGGCGAATTCCAGGTCCATTCCTTCGGGGTGAAATTGAATATAATTGGGTATAACATGTAAATTAAATTTTATTTATTTTTGAGTTCATCGACTGATAACAACTTACACATAGACACAATAAACGAACATATCATTGCGCGAGTCCAGTATAACAATTAATCCGTGTTCTTCACAAAGTGACAAACAGAATAACGCAAATATGTAAAGCGTTTTTGTTTCGGGTGTTTTGTATTCGGTTCTATAAGCAAACAAACTTTATCAAGTGATTTAGTAAATACAAACTAACCTTGTCAGAATGCACGCATTTGTACCATTATTGGAACCTCAGACCATATATAGACCCCCTACAGGGAGCTAAATATGTTCGAACTGATACATTCAAGTAGACAAGAGTCTACATAGCAGATTAATAGAGGACGAGTCTACATATCAGATTAATAGAGGACGAGTCTACATAGCAGATTAATAGAGGACAGTAATGAGTACATTTTAGTGCAGGGACAAAGTTGCATTTCTCATTTTTTCCGGCCCCTGTATATCCACCCACCCACATAACCCCGCCTTGTGCCTGGAAAAAAATCTGGATTCCTCCCTCCACAATTTATGCCCGAATTTAGCTGGGCTATTTTAAATGAATTATGCTATGTTTCTGTTAAAGGGGTCTATAGTTCGTAAGTGATTTTGAGAAAATGTATGCGGACCCTATCAAAGTGGGACGAATTTCGCAAAAATTAGAAAATGTATGCACACCCAGGACCAGGGATGTGGCTAGAGGGGGGGGGGGGGAGGTGTGGGGGGGGGGGGGGTGTCTCACCCCCAGCAGAGAGCTATATTTTCAATAGTTGGAAATTTCATACCTGCCACAACGAAATTTCACACCAACAATAGGTTGAAAATGTTCTTGTAGTTTGATTATAAAACAATTTATTGGGGGAATTTATTGTTTTTCGACCAATATTTGCATATGTTCCTATTTTTGGTCAAAAATTTTGACAGAAATGGTCATCAGTTGGAAATTTTCCAACCTTAGGGGGGGGGTGACAGGTTGGAAATTTCCAACACTTGGAAAGCTTGTGTCCTGGTCTCTCCCCCGTGGCCAGTCAAAAACTTCTAGTTAATTTAAGAAAACAATATTGTCGTACAATTGGTCAACATTGTCATTGGAATTGTCATCAGTTGGAAAATTTCCAACCTAAGTGTGGGTGTAGGGTTTGAAATTTCCAACAGTAGGAAGGCTTGAGGCTAGTCTAGATGTTAGGATTTTGCGATTTTCTTGTTCAGATTTCAAAATTTTCGCACACCGGGCCGAACCATGGTCGGCCCGGTGTGTCATTGCCCCATCCACATTGCCAATACAAAACTGCTAATTAGTTTAGCAAAACAATATTTTACTACATTTGGTCAAACTTGTAGACATATGGAGTATGAGGTTTGAAATTTCCAACACTAGGAAAGCTTCAGTTGAGGCCAGTCTAGATGCTAGGATTTGCGATTTTCTTGTATAGTTTTCAAAATTATCTCACACCGGGCCGAACAACCATGGTCGGCCCGGTGTTTCCTGGTCTGTTGTCGGTAGCTGTGTGCTATTGTCTGGAATTAGATCACTAGTTGTTTTTTTTGGGGCAATTTTCAGGTTAAAATATCTTAATGTTCTCATACTGGGAAAATAGAAGCATGGCTTATGAATATATAGGAAATTAGGCCAGTACAAGGGGGGGGGGGGTGCAAATGGAAATATGCAAAAGTTGTGTTGGTACGATTCCGACTCAAGGGGGCGGGGGTGCAAATGGAATTATGCAAAAAGTTGTGTTGGTGTGATTCCGACTCAAGGGGGGGGGGGGGGGGTGCAAATGGAATTATGCAAAAAGTTGTGTTGGTGTGATTGCGACTCAAGGGAGGGGGGGGGGGTGAAGTTGGAAATTTCCAAGGTGGACACCCCCCCCAGCGGAGACCCTCTAGCCACATCCCTGCCCAGGACCGAATACAAATGCATGCAGAATAGTTCGTCTCATTGTTTATGCTTTCAATACAAACTAAAACTGGAAAATATGGATAACACGGGTGTAAATAAGTAAAGTGACTTAATTTGATCACTGCATGACAATGACTTGGAATTGTCGCTTACACACCGACGCTATATGACTGGTCTTGGTTTGTCAAATTCGACCCACTGCTTTTGAGTCGGCTCATCCATAATGGTAATATTTTATATTTTAAAAAACAACAGATATTTTGTAAAACACGATCGACAGCTTGTGTATTATTTTCCCGAAAACAAGACAAAAGCTGCCGTATTCTGTCGTATTCTAGAACATAACACAGTATAAACATGTAAACTATAGCTTTAAAGACCGGCGAATTTTCATGGTTGCTCGAGATTGCGATACCGGCCTGGGTGAACGAAGACAGTTAATAACACTAAATGTAATGACTGTCTAGCAAAGCCCAATCGCTCCTATGGAATCCTATTAGGGCCACTTGCTAATGGCGCTTTCGGCGCGCGCCGAAAGAGACAAAAAGTGCGCCATTAGTAACGCACCGAAAGCGCCGAAAGCGACAAAATGTGCGCCATTTCGGCGCACTTTTGTCTCTTTCGGCGCTTATGGCGCACCGCGTCGAAAGCGACAAAATATGCGCCGTTAGTAACGCGCCGAAAGCGACGAAAGCGACAACAAGTGCGCCATTAGCGCTTGTACAATTAAGTATGTGATCACCCCAGTGCAGATCGGACATGGCCATATGTATATGTATCAATTTTAACAGGGAGGGGCTGAAATTTGCTGTAGATAGACCTCTAAATGCTATAATTTTTAATGGCCAAATTATTGTGGCCGTGTGGTCCTGGTCCCTCCTTTGTGGGCAGTTAAAGGTACCCAATCCGATCAGACGGTCCTAAGTTACTGGACAATTTGCGGATGAAGATGGATAACTATAAAATCTAGTGGTATACTTTAGTAATAATACGGACATATTTTGTTGAACAAACAAAAAGTTTTGAGAAATTTGATACCATACATGTAGTTGGTAGTGGTTATCATTATTTTGAAGAATTGCATCGATTGTGATAATTTACGTGTATTTTGAAGAAATATTGTTGTTGTATCTTGGTGGTATGGGGACCGTCTGATCGGATTGAGTACATTTGAAAGCTGATCATTTATTTTTAAATCGAGGCCTGGATTTGCCTGGAGTTTGACAAACATTTTATTAGGGCTGTGAGGTGACAGTTCGGAAAATATCGACCTGTAGAAAGTTTGGCAATTGGTTTTACGTGAATTTGCGAGTTTTGTCCTGGTTTAAGTGGGGTCCATTTGGACATTCCAATGTGATCTCCGATTCTGTCCGACAAGGTGGTCTCCGATTCTGCCCGACAAGGTGGTCTCCGACTCTGTTTCACGAGCTTTCATGGTGGCGGTTCTCCTGGCGTAGGGCGAATTTACAGAGAAGGTATCCATATCCCGTTCCGGACTTTTATCAAATTGTTCTCCCCATTTCATTGGGGGTACTTTCATTTGGAGACTGATAAATTGTACTTTTAATATTTGAGAGTGTGATATTGATGTTCTCACTTGTTTAGCCAAAAAGATCAAGCCTGCATCTTGACTGTATTAGTAACAACACAGGAACCGTTGCTCAGTTACCATCGTAAGATTGGGAACTATATCTCTGTATATAAGTGCCTTGATTATTAAAATTTTGTTTGAAATTATTTGGAATATTTGTACATGTTGATATTTCACTAATGATATTGGCAATATCTGGGATTGAATAGGACACGTGTTTTTTTGTGTGTTGTCTTTTGTACAGTGCCATCCTCCTTTCCCAAGCCCACCCACCCTCAGTTTATCATTTCTTATACTGTTTGCGAAGTTTGTGGTGTAAATCTTAAAATGCCGGTTATTTCGTAAAAGTAATATTTAACGAAATAACGGGCATTTTCGAGTTATCTCTCACTTCAAAACATAAACATTGGGCGTTGTATCTAATCCCATACCATGCCCGTTAATCACGCTAAAAAGTCTGTTAATAATTGAACACCCCAACTGACCGTCACTAGCTGTGATAGACTAGCAGTTGAACATATTAATTGAGTAATTGGCAATCATGAATATATTTGTGGGACAAACCCCAGCTTCTGGCATGATTTAGGGTACGTTCATACGCTGGCAAGTTTGCACGGTACGTTTTTTGCGGGCATTTCGTCATAGAAAACCACATGGTGCCAGAATATGAACGGAAATGTGCACATAACATACATCTTTACCAGAGCGAAAGACATGAGAAGTAACATTTATCTAGTTCCACTTGTACTACCAGTGCTACCTCCAAATACCTGTATGATTTATTCTTGCGAGATAATTTGCATGATATTTACAGGCAAATTCCGGTAGCATCGTTACCAGTGGAACTACAGAGATTTATTTCGCACGTATACTAGTAGTTAGCTGTGGCACAGATGCAGTTTATGTGCTGGTTTCCGTTCATATTATGGCAATATCCTTTTCTACGACAAAAATCCTGCACATCATATTGTGCAAACTTGCCAGTGTATGATCGTACCCTTAGTCCTTCAAATTAGTGTTGCATGTTGGGTCAACAGCCTGGAGCTATCTACATGTAGTTGAAATTGAAGAAACCCCCTCCCCTAGATTATGCCATGAAACTTTACTCTGCATAGTGCTTGTAGAGATCTTATTCCATCAGTGCAAAACATTGGAACTTTTTTTATGTTCTAACATGGAGCTTTATAACATTGAGCAAACAAGGCAGGGAACATGTTGAACCCTCCGTCACTACATCCCTGCGAATGGGGGGGGGGTTGAGGGGCTGTGGCTTTTGAAGTTCACTCACCTAATTGTAATTCCATATTTCTGGTAAAACTTATAGATAATTTCACGGTATGTAAAATTTAGAAACAATTTGTCAACAATATGAACGCCTCCATTTTAATGGAATACAGATTACACCTCGTTACGCATGCCGGAAACGCTGCACTTTTGTCGCTTTCGGCGCTTTCGGCGCGTTACTAATGTCGCACTTTTTGTCGCTTTCGGCGCTTTCGTCGCTTTCGTCGCGTTACTAATGGCGCACGTTTTGTCGCTTTCGGCGCGTTACTAATGGCGCACTTTTTGTCGCTTTCGGCGCTTTCGGCGCGTTACCAATGGCGCACTTTTTGTCGCTTTCGGCGCGCGTCGAAAGCGCCATTAGGAAGTGGCCCTAATAGTATACCATACGCTCTAGTTGCATCAAACCAAATAAAGCGAACATATTCACAAGATAGCTATTCCGTCTCCAATTTTATAGCGCTATGTACCGCTCTTGAATCATAACATGACAAACCACTAAGATTCTTCTTGATTTTCGCGGCGATATTTGGAAGACGGAACTGTAGCCTATCACTATATGTGATGTAAGAAAAGTAGCATCTTGAATACGGAGACCTAGCATTCATACGGTGTTTAAATAACAAATTTCCCATCACTTACAATGCAATATATAGGAACAACTAGTAACCAGAGGAACTTAATAATGTGTAATTAAAAATATGTGTCTGAAAAGTATTTAGAGATACTTTAATTGTTCACAGAAAAATATGTTATTGCAAAAAAACCCACCAAAATCGAGGGGATAAATGATTATTAC
The DNA here is from genome assembly GCA_032622095.1 of Siphonodentalium dalli. Taxonomy (NCBI): domain Eukaryota; kingdom Metazoa; phylum Mollusca; class Scaphopoda; order Gadilida; family Siphonodentaliidae; genus Siphonodentalium; species Siphonodentalium dalli. The sequence goes on along the minus strand of CP136068.1, from coordinate 30,087,626 downwards.
GTCGCATTCCATACACCTGTCTACATTAGGGTGATTCATACATCATCGCTCTCAGGGACAGATTTGGAGTTACTGCGACAACAACGAACTGGTTTCTGACACCCAATTCGCGTTCCCGAAAGATCGGTGCCTCCCCGGGGGTCATAAGAGATTTGGAATGGGATCCGGTAGAGAATCTGCTGTGGACCGGAACCCGAATGTTCCACCCCGTACTACCATAATTTTTAGGGTAATTAAGAAAACAACGAACTGATTTCTGGCTACCAATTGGCGTTCCAGAAACCTATTCCAAATTCGAAACGCTCTTCCTGGTCCTTCCCATTTTTGGGGTGAATTTTCACAACGGATAGTGTTTCTATGTGTTTTGGTGCCCATACCCAGTGCACATTCCGCTCCCAGCACATCCACGGTCGCTCTTCTGCACCACGAACGAACCCTCCCGGTGAGTATAGACTCTATACAGAGGGGCGCAGTTATATATACTTCAGCCCAAATGAAATAGCAAACCCGCCGTGCACCTCCCCGGCCAACATAACGACAGCCATTACGATAATTTGCGAATTGCATGGTTTCTGGCGTACTATTCAGAATCCTATTCGAAATCCGTCCCTCCCGGTCCCTCTCCTCGGGGTAAAAGTCATATGACGTGCGGGTCGGGCAGGCGAGCAGCCAATGGTCCCGAGCCCAAATCCTGCACTCTTCCCACTGACAGATTGAGAGTTAGTGTGACAACAACGAACTTGTTTCAGACACCCAATTCGCGTTCCAGAAACCTATTTGCATTCCAGTAACCTATTCGAAATCCGCCCTATGGGTGTATCCTCGGGGTTCATAGGTGATTTGAAGTGGGGATCGGGTAGATAATATGTCGACCCCCTCCCACTGAGAGAGTGAGAGTTACTGCGACAACAACGAACTGGTTTATGACGCCCAATTCGCGTTCCAGAAACATATTCGAAATAAGCCCATATCGGTGCCTCCCCGGGGTCATAAGTGATTTGGAATGGGGTCCGGTAGAGAATCTGCGGTCGACCAGAACCCGAATGTTCCACCCCATACCACCATCATTTTGAGGGTATTTAACAAAACAACGAACTGATTTCTATGTGTGTTGGTGTCCATACCCAGTGCCACACACTTCCTCGATCGCTCTCCTGCAACCCTCCCGGACCCTCTCGATGAGTATAGACTCTATACAGAGGGGCGCAGTTATATATAATTCAGTCGAAATGAAATAGCAAACCCGTTGTGCATCTCCCCGGCCATTACGATAATTTGCGAACTGGTTTCTGGCGTTCTATTCATAATCCTATTCGAAATCCGTCCCTTCCGGTCCCTCTCCTCAGGGGTAAGTTATTTGATGTGAGGAACGGGCAGGCGGTCAGCGAATGGTCCCGAGCCCAAGTCATCCTGCACTTCCTCCCACTGACAGATTGAGAGTTATAGTGTGACAACAAAGAACTGGTTTCTGACACCCAATTCGCGTTCCAGAAACCTATTTGCATTCCAGAAACCTATTCGAAATCCGCCCTATGGGTGTATCATCGGGGTTCATAAGTGATTTGAAGTGGGGATTGGGTAGATGATATGTCGACCCCCTCCCACTGAGATATTGAGAGTTAATGCGACAACAACGAACTGGTTTCTGACGCCCAATTCGCGTTCCAGAAACCTAATCGAAATAAGCCCCTATCGGTGCCTCCCCGGGGTCATAAGTGATTTGGAATGGGGTCCGGTAGAGAATCTGCGGTCGACCAGAACCCGAATGTTCCACCCCATACCACCATCATTTTGAGGGTATTTAAGAAAACAACGAACTGATTTATGGGGACCAATTGGCGTTCCAGAAACCTATTCAAAATCAGAAACGCACTTCATGGTCCCTCCCATTTTTTGGGGAGAATTTTCATAACGGGATAGTGTTTCTATGTGTGTTGGTGTCCATACCCAGTGCCACACACTTCCTGGATCGCTCTCCTGCAACCCTCCCGGACCCTATCGATGAGTATAGACTCTATACAGAGGGGCGCAGTTACATATAATTCAGTCGAAATGAAATAGCAAACCCGTCGTGCACCTCCCTGGCCATTACGATAATTTGCGAACTGGTTTCTGGCGTTCTATTCATAATCCTATTCGAAATCCGTCCCTTCCGGTCCCTCTCCTCGGGGGTAAGTTATTTGACGCGAGGAGCGGGCAGGCGGTCAGCGAATGGTCCCGAGCCCAAGTCATCCTGCACTCCCTCCCACTGACAGATTGAGAGTTATAGTTTGACAACAAATAACTGGTTTCTGACACCCAATTCGCGTTCCAGAAACCTATTTGCATTCCAGAAACCTATTCGAAATCCGCCCATATTGGTGCATCCAGGGGGTCAAATATTCCGCTCACACCACCATCAGTTTGAGAGCAATTAAGAAAACAACGAACTGGTTTCTGGCTACAAATGGGCTTTCCGGAAACCTATTCAAAATCAGAAACGCTCTTCGTTGTCCCTCCCATGTTTTGGGTGAATTTTCTCAACGGGGTATTGTTTTTATTTGTTTTAGTGCCCATACCCAGTGCCACATACAGCCTCCGACACCTCCACCACCCCTGTCCTACACCCCCCTCATCGTTCGGAGATCGGATTCTCCCGGGGAGTATACGATATATACAGAGGGGCGCAGGTCTGACCGATATCGTAAGGCTAGACATATCCCCGTCCGTCACAATATGCTTTATTTTACCAATCCCGCCACCTCCCCAGTCTACAGTAATGAGATATTCCAATGTTATGTTTACGTTTTGAACTGGGTACTGGGTAATGGTTTCTAACTGCAAACACCTGCTAAAACTAGCCAATCACATTTACCATTTATTTCTTTGAGGAATATTCTCTGAAACTTAAAAACTTACCATTTTGTAAAGATTTTTTTCTTTTTCCGTTCATTATCGCAAATGAAACGTAGCATTTTCGAAAATATGGCGTTAAATTTATCGAAAAAGTGGCAATCTCGAGTAGCGGATGAACCCGGGAATCTGAACAATGATCTGCACCAAAGTAATGCGCCCTGTAAGACTGTTTGTTTGTATCTTTCTAAACTGCCAATTTAAAGATGGATTATCTCTTCATGAAACAATTTTGAAATAGTTTCGTGGGTATACAATAATAGATATGAATTGAAGACCCCTGTCAGAAACGTTTCTATCAATTAATATTGATTTTATTTCGAACATTTTATTAAAAAATGAGATGATTAAATGGGACACTAGCCTAATTAACGTTTATTTGTGACAAATTTACACAATAAAATTTCTGGTCTCTGTTAACAGTAACCACTATTTTTCGTTCTCTAAAAAGCGCACTTTTTTAGACCAGAAAATATTCGAAATATAATCAATATTAATCGATAGAAGCATTTCTGGACAGGGGTCTTCGATTCATATCTAATATGTTATACCCCGGTAACTATATAACACATGTTTACAAAGAGATATACTATCTTTATACCCCGGTAACTATATACCACATGTTTACAAAGAGATAGACTATCTTTAAACCAGCCAACGTGCGCATTATGATACCCTATCGGTGCTCTTGTCTACATGTGGAATTTCGCGCTCGTCCTTTCAGGTCGATTTTCTCTTTCCAGGTGATCCTTCGTCGGCGGCTTACTGTAATCATTTCGGTGAACATGAGGTGGGCCAAACGTTCACAGGTCACAACTGTTTTGAGTGCAACTGCAATGAATCTGGATTCGACTGTTGTGGGTGAGTGTGATGAATTATATTAAGTGCCAAATGTCTAGAACACAATTCATGCACATCATTTGTCTAATTGTCCATCTATATATCTATATGCTATAGTAGAACATATAACTCTTGTAAATTAGCTGCGTATATGTATAGTACATATACTGCAAACATATATGAAATATATTATACACATGCTTCAGGTAGTTAAAGTTGCCCTGTCCGTTTCTACACAACCAGTGCGTTTTCTAATCCAGAACAGTATTTTATCGGACATATTAGGAGCATTTGATGACGAGATATCGACGTCCAAAAGACGATGTTTAACACGTGTTATGTTCTAACTCGCTTGAAGCTTGACCGAACATAAAGCATTTATGGAATAACCACAACGAATGAATGATGTTATATGTAAAATGTAATGGTCAAACCTGAAGTGTAGCGATAAATATCGTTCGCAGATGATCAGTGATATATAACAAATAAGAAGACGAATATTATAGTGTTATTATTATCATCATAAGCATCTCCCAATCATCACGCGGAACTTCAAGAGTAGAGTGAAGCTTGACCGCCGTGTCAAGCGAGTTAACCCAATGCAAAATCAGTCGTGTGAATAAGCTCACACGAGCTCGTCGTTACGATTGCCTTGAACATCGTTCAGACGGCGCGGTATTGACCCAGTTTGAATGACCAAAACAAACTGGACAACTACGTTAACTCTTTACCGGCCCTGCACACGTTGGCGAACATCAATAAATATATTTGAATATTTGTATGTCAGCCACGCGCAGACGAAAAACGGTTGATAATAAAGAGCGTTCTGAATAATGAACGTTTCTACTCGTGTTCAATGTAAAACAATTTATTATATTTATTGATGTGTGCCAATGTGTGCAGGGCCGGAAAAGAGTTTGTTTTGGTCATTCAAATTGGGTCAATAGTGCGCCGCCTGAATGATGTTCAAGGCAATCGTAACGATAAGCTCGTGTGAGCTTATTAACTCGACTGATTTTCATTGGTTTAACTGGCTTGACACGACGGTCAAGCTTCACTTTACTCTTGAAGTTCCGCGTTGTATCTCCCCGGACCAACTCATGATTGGGAGATACTTAAAGTACTTGTTATTCTACAATATTCGTCATTTCATAATGTCTTCTTATTTGTTATATATCACTGATCGTCTGCGAACGATATTTGTCGCTACACTTAAGATTTGACCATTAAAGTTTACATATAACATCATGCATTCGTTGTAGTTATTCCATAAATACTTTATGTTTGGTCGAGCTTCAAGCGAGTTTGAACATACGTCGATTTTCGCAATGGCTGTGACATGGCTTTTGATGATTGCAAGTATTTTATTGACGAAGTCAAATTTGAGCTACAGATCAGATCATCACCAAACTGCATATATGGACCTTCGGGCTGACAACTAGATGCGATCCGTCGATTCTTTCCAAAAATCGTCAAAAATACATGACCGTCAGTAGCTATCTTGGATTTCAAATGAATCGGCACACCCTGGATCCCGCATTTTTTTGGAGAAATGTTTTTGAAAATTTACAGTCATGTTTAGGATCACCTCTATTTTGGAGCTATCGAATTTGAACGATTTTTGATGGAAAACTTGGCCGCCGACAGCCATCTTGAATTTTACTCTTTGTTTGACTAAATACTTTGGCACAACATACATACCACATTCCTCATCCTATCATTACCAATCTGTATATGGATTTTCATGGTGACGTCTGGATGGGAGCCATCGATTTTTTCCCGAAATTATAAAAAATATAGCTACCAATGGTCATCTTGTATTTCCATCTTTGCTTGACTAAATTCTTCGGTACATCTTGCAGGCCATACATGTATCTCTCGTCCGATCGTTACCAACATTCATATGGACCGTTGATGTGACCACCAGATGGGAGCCATCGATTATTCGTTGAAAATCATGGCCGCTAGCAGCCATCTTGGATTTAAAATTTGAATTCATTGGCACACCATGCAGCCCAGATTTATTGGTGAAATGATGGAAATGAAAATAATTTCGTTTACACAATACAAGCACTTGATTGTAACGTTTTGACTTTCCTTCTTTGTCATTCTATTCGTTGTTCAGTAAACTCCTTCCCAAGTTGAGCTACAGTGTCATTAGCATTTCATGTTTTCTTTTGCCTGGTAAGCTAAAAATAAGTTTTGACTAATCTTGTCCCAAAATCGGAGCGGGTATCTTTAATAGCATTGGTGATGTGTGTTTGAAACAGCCCACAATTCATCTGGCACACTGACAAATCTAAACGCGATGCATGCTCATGCAATATACGGACCGTTCATGTTCGGCAATCTCCGTTCATGTTCCGCAATCCGGTTATAGGTTCATGATGTTACACAATGTTCTTGCCGCAGCCACGTTGATTATCAACTCAGACCCACCACCATCAATATGTCTACGCAACATATCCTTGCGCAAATACGCACATAATCGACCTGTAATGTGAAATAGGTACCTAATTTGATTATTTGATTCACGTGACTAAAACGCCTTCATTTTCAGCACATTATCGACCCAAAACTACGCGATTCTAAGCAGACTACCCACCTAAAACAAGTTAAAATATAAGCAGATAGTGTGCGGGTTTTCGGGAGAACAGGCTGCTCCACTCATCATTTTTTTTTGTCCAGCGCAACCAGTCTACTCTTGACTATAAATTCAAAAAAAATTTACTTCACATTCCAGTTTTTAATCATAATATGATTAAAAACTGGAATGTGAAGTTGAATAGCTATAATTCCGTATATTTCCTCATATATACATATATAATTTCAACCCTATAACTTTTCGCATGGGATAACAATACTTCACGCTTGAAGATTTTATTCAACAAAATGTAATCCCAATTATTCACCACGTACACACGTTTCTACTATCGTCATCTTGTCACTTTTAAAACGTATCGTCAATTCGTGTAATGGAGAGAGGGGCTAACTAAATCGAAATAGCTTGTGTCCAGATTCCTTTTGTATCTATATCTATTTTTCGAAATGTCTCTCTTTGTTCTATATAAATTGGCATGGGACAATCTAGATGACAACAAAGGGGTCTAACAGTGGTAGCTTTTTAAGAGGAAGATAATGGTGCGGGTTAAAGTTGTCTAAAGTGACGCTATTCGTGTCGGGCAAAAAAGGGGAGGGGGAGTCACAGATTTTCAACAAACATACATAATCATGCACCGATTTAAACTTATACATACTCATCTACATTATACCAGGAATCAAATCGTGTGGTTAAAAGATATCAAAAGTAGCACCGATTTAAACTTATACATACTCATCTACATTATATCAGGAATCAAAACGTGTGGTTAAAAGATATCAAAAGTAGCACCGATTTAAACTTATACATACTCATCAACATTATATCAGAAATCAAATCGTGTGGTTAAAAGATATCAATAGTAGCATCGAGTTAAATTTATACATACTCATCTACATTATACCAGGAATCAAATCTTGAGGTTAAAAGATACCAAAAGTAGCACCGATTTAAACTTATACATACTCATCTACATTATATCAGGAATGAAATCGTGTGGTTAAAAGATATCAAAAGTAGCACCGATTTAAACTTATACATACTCATCTACATTATATCAGGAATCAAATCGTGTGGTTAAAAGATATCAAAAGTAGCACCGATTTAAACTTATACATACTCATCTACATTATATCAGGAATGAAATCGTGTGGTTAAAAGATATCAAAAGTAGCACCGATTAAAACTTATACATACTCATCTACATTATATCAGGAATCAAATCGTGTGGTTAAAAGATATCAAAAGTAGCAGCGAATTAAACTTATACATACTCATCTCTATGATATGAGGAATCTATTGGTATGGTTTAAAGATGTCGAAAGTGGCGCCGTTCGATTCAGGGATGCACGGTAGTACAGATATGTTTAGCAATAATTTCAACCAAATACAAACATGTTCTTCTTAAATGATACGATGAATAAAATATTATGCGTTAGATAAGACACATTTGGTGCCGTAATATACTTTATTACATATGTACTTCTAAGGATGACCCAATTCTCCGAATGTGCATTCCTAAACATTTACAAAATGCGGCATTGAAACAACATGACGATAATGGTCATTTTGGAACTGACAAAATGTTTACTGCCTTGCAGCGTAAATACTTTTGGAAACATTTATATAAGGATATCTATAAATACTGTGAACTTTGTATACCATGCTACAGAAAATAAAATCACCCTAACAAGAAATTGCCAATACTCCTTATCCTTTTGCTAAAATTGGGTTAGATTTGAGTGGTCCATATCCTACCACCCTCTCAGGAAATAAATGCATAACAACTTTCATTGATCACTATAGTGCTTGGCTTGAATGTTTTACAATCCCTGATAAACAACGATCATACTATGACTCACTTATTGATGGATCAAATCGTTCCTAGATTTCCAATGCCCCTCGAGTTAGTAGCATATAATGTATGCATGTAAATATAGTCTTCGTTATATAGGGCCGTCGCGACCTCACAGTATTATTCCGATTTAGTTTTTCTATCTTGTCCATCAAACCCCAAATTATATAAGATATATACTCTTAAGTTCACAATTTATACCACTTCAATTAAACATGAATATAATATATTTAACATTAACACCAACCAGCAAACCTAAAACTACATGCGCCATCATATATTATTACCACTTTATAGGGCGTTCTCTAGGCCATTGATAATGTTTTTCGGGGCGTTCCAAATAGCGTATTGTTACCAAAACAGCGGGCCGCGGGCCGCGGGCCGATACGGAGAAGCCTAGTTCAATATCGGCCCGCCGCCCGGAAACTATAGATCTCGTTTATTATCGCGAGAGTTACGTCCCTTCAACTTCCGATTATTATGGCGTGTTTATTTCAAGAAAATAATGGGAAGATGTATCCGATTTCCTCGATACAAAAGTGGTTTTATGATTGGAATTCACGCTATATGATTGAATTATTGTATCAAGCGTAAGTATGCATTGATACTTTTAGCTGTCAACCTCTCAATGGTTGTTACTCGTCTCCAATGCTGGGTTTTCCCCTGTCCTATTTTCGAGACTCCGTCAGTCCGTGTCAGCTGACAAGTCAAATGATATCAAACTTAAATGTTCTTAAAAATATTTCTCTCTTAATCTACTTCATTATTCCACTAAATCCTCAAATGGGTCAAATGTCCAAAACTGTGGTAATAATAGTAATAACATGATTTAATCGGGCATTATGGTTTATTAACGGCCCTCTGGAATGATTAACAGCCCTCGGGCCTATTAGCGTCCATCGACTTCGTCTCGGGCCGCTAATAGGCCCTTGGGCTGTTAATCATTCCAGCCGGGCCGTTAATAAACCATAACGCCCTCAAAAATCATGTTATTATTATATTCTTATTGTATTATGTATTCAGGTGCAGCAGGAAGACGGCCAGCAGGTCATGATTCTCCTGTACAATACTATTAATTCATATCAATGCTTTGTTATTAATTCTTATTTAGAGTACAAATAAAAATATACATCTGCATTTTCATTGAAATCTTACCTCTTTCTTTTCTGTTCAGATTCGGGTGCGGTGGCAAAAACAGACCAAGACCAGGAGGTGCATAATTATTTGTAGACGAATTGTTCAGCGGGATGACTTGATATGTTATGGCTCTGGTTTCTGCGTAGAGGACTCCTACCGAATAAACCATTAATGGACTAATTATGCTTTCTCGCCCTGGTTAAGTTGTCATATTAATTTGCTATGATGTTGGTGGGTCATATTGAATTTCTATGATGCTGGTAGGGAAAACTGATGTTATTAAGAAAACAGTACCGTTATTTTTTTTCTAATGTTGTCATTTTCTCAGTGTTTGGTTGATTATGGAATAACCAACGAAAATCCAGTGTCTGTATGATGGTTAAAGAACAGATATACTTTAAAATATTTCAAAACGACAAAAATAAACATCTTTTTAAAATTTTGTTATTGTATTGGAATAAACAGACATCAATGAAGGAATGTAAATATAAACAGAGGTACATATTATTATGGATCAAATGACATTCTACCAATTCGCTCACATCTCGCTCACTTCATTTACACGTCTTTCGTACACCATATGCACTCCCAGTGACTTACATGTAAATTGGGATAAATCGAATATATGTTAATTTTTATATATTATTTCAGTTTTTAAATCCTTGAACTTTGTTCCTGTGTACAGCGTATCGGTACAACGTCTAACCATATATATGGGTGGGGTGTATTGTATTTCCGGGTATAATAACTAAGTAGAATTTTCAGGACACTCAAGTGTATTGGTGTTGACTCGTGGTTACATGTTATACATGTAATGCCTTTTCTAAAAGGAAGCAGTTTTTCGAAAATTCTTCTTGTTTCGATTGGCATCGTCGGTATACTTGACACATTTGTATCTAAATTTCAATTCCTTGAGGAAATCATTTAGCAATAAATTAATTGGCTTGAATTTATTCCTATATATGTATTGTTTAATTAGGGGCCATAGCATGTTCGTTGTAAAGTTCGGATCCGTTCGTAACGAACAGGACATAACCATCTTTAGTATGGTTGGTTTGCAACCAAACATTCCAACACACCCATTATTAAAATATAACAAACAACACAACCATTATTAAAATGTAACAAACAATACACCCATTATTCAAATATTTTATAACATATATTTTTTTGAATGTTTTATACACATAACGGCTTTCGCTCAATTTGTTCAGATTAGCAAAACATAGCGAACGTGATACTAGATCAAATAACGCTATACGTTTTCTTAAAGTTATGTGAAACACTCCGTATGGTGATCAGATAGAAATAGAGAATAATCTTGCTCAAAGTAGTTATATTTACGAATATTAATCCAAATTGACAACACACACACTGTCATTCTGATATATTGATTGCATGCAATGACGCTCTATTGTGATATCATTTGTGTTTGTTTTTCGCCGGTAGTTGCGTCCCGAATAGAGATGTAAATATTTACAATTGAGCATACATTGTAGTTCAGACGATGTTTTCTAAGTAGTGGTATGGTCGATTTCTGTGAACTTTTCGGCTATTTTAGTAGAATGCTATATTACCCAGTTTGGCATAATGTCTGAGTTTCACGCACCCAAACAAATCCGTAATATGTCTTTAACAACATCAATTTGCCCTACCATCATCATATAAATTCAGCAGGACCCACCAAGATAATAGTGAATTCACAGGACCACTTGACCAGGGATGTTTCCTTGTCTGACGCACAATGTGTACACGCATTAAACCTGTGGAAGCTGGTTTATAGTCCTTCGTCTTTGTTTCCAACCACGGTCCCCATAATTTCTCAAGAATGTTAACGTAAATGCTCGGATGCATGTCATTGGTTGTAGGTTTTAATTTAGAAATAAAAGTAACCAAATTATGAAAAATTCCACAAGAATATACCAATAATATAGTATAATGATAGTGTGAAAGCGATATTATTCTCACACAAAAACTTTGTGTGAGCCGAACATTTGTTTATATACAGCACGTAAAGGGTGGACGATAAGCACAACACTAAAAACCGTGGCGATTAGTTTGGGAGAGTGGCTCACGGTGACCCATTCAATACCGAAATTTTGAGTGGTGAGGATTAGCGAGCGCTTTATTGGTATGTTGTAAACAATAATGTGGCATTTAAAACCAAATTTCAAGAGTGGGGCCTCCCGGTGATGAGTGTTTTGCGTATCGCACACTCTTTACGTACTATAATGTATAATATGACTTTATTTTTATTTTACTGACACGGTGTACGAACTTAACAATAGCATGTTATTGATGCGATATTTATGATGAACAAAATCTGTCTATATTTTAATAGTCTTTCTGTTTGTGACGGTTTAACAGATATACTCATCGCGAGGCGCTCCGTATCTTTAAAACTCGATTGTTTGTTCGGATTATTATTTTTCACAGTCGGAAATAAAACTTGGTCACAATATGGAGTTAATCCTTCCGTAACTGGAGCTTCCTGAAATTTTGCGAACACCCTGTGCCAATTAATGCATTATCTTATATATGTGAATCTGCCTCACATACATAAGAGAATACACTGGCCTACAATATTTACCTTGACCTTGTAAGCCAGTGCACCGTCCTATGGGCGACTCGCATATATACGATCATGCACTGGCACAATATATTTAATGCTGCACAATCGCAGCTAGCTCGCATTACGAAAGGTTAGAAGAATATGTGTTTATCAGTTCATACATAAAGATGCCTCGTATACTAACTCATTTCGTATCTAAATTCGCACAATACTATTTTTCGCTCAGTTTTAAATTCGCCCATCGATGAGTGCGCGAAAAATAGTACGGCGCGAAATTAAACACGAAGAAGTTAGTAACCAAGTTAGTAAAACGTTCTTAAGCCGATTTTCAGCTTGCCATGCAAATTAGAAATGAAAAATACCTAAGATCACCATCATTCAGATCACAAAGGTATCGCGGAAATCCACAAACGCATCAATCATCTTTGCGTTGCCAACGAGTACAGAACATATACCGGGTGTATACTTGGAACTCTCTCCATTATCACAATGGGGGAATCACGTGGTTTCGAGTTGATGAGTAATACGCATTCAAACTGGCGTGGCGATCGAAAACGCGACAAGAAACGAGGAAAAGCGTAAATAAACAAGTTGATATATTATTTGTTCGGAAATACTCTGTGGTTTGCTCTAATATTCTGACCAAATTAGTCAGTCAAAGGATTCTCATATAAAGACATGGACTGCATGGTGTGTTCCACGCATCTCCGACTGGCAAGTTTGGTCAGAATTTTATGGAAAACCACAGAGTATTTCCGAACAAATTAGGTATCAACTTGTTTCAAAAATAAACTAGCATATGCTCGTAACAGTCAAAATGCTATGTTTTGTGTCAGTTCCTCGTATATTATCTTTTTGTTTGTTTGCACTAGCCTCGGCCATTTTTTATGCATTGTACTCACCAACCTCGAAACCACGTGATTCCCCACCGTGATTAAGCACCGCTTTTGGGAGACAGACGAATGGACGCTTTTGATCAGAGACGAACATTGAAGTTTATACCAGACTGATCAAAATTCAAAATGGGTTCAAACTTCCTCTTTCGAGAGTCGATATCTGACCACCAGAACCAGTTAAAGGTACTCAATCCGATCAGACGGTCCCCATACCATCAAGATACAACATCAACATGGCTTCAAAATACGCTTACGTTATCAGAATCTATTTATTGCAACAAAATAATTCTAACCACTGTCAACTATGGTATAAAATTTCCCAAATTTCAACAAAATATGGCCGTATTATCAATAAAGTATCACGAAATTTGACCACATTACCACTTGGTTTTAGAGTTATCCACCTTCATCCGCATTTTTGGCAGAGACCCCCCGTTTGACCACGTGTTTCTGGGCCATATATTATTACACATCTCAAGAAATAACAAATTTCAAAAATCGATATCTGATCACTCTGAGCTTTGGTGGGTGGGTTCATCGACTCGAATCAAATTTTGTTTTACCCCCCAAACAAAAGTAATATTAGGAGCGTCTGAACTTTCAGTGACCTCTTTGATACGATCTAAATTTATTTTATTAGAACGTGTACCACCAGTAGTAGTTTTATCGTGTCAAATCGGACATCTTTAAGAGTTCGTTAATATTAAAGGCACACTTAAAGGGGTACTGTACCCTAAATCCGGCCATTTACTTAACAAGAAATACGCATTGAAGTCATAACATTTACAACCTCGAACACAAATGGCACAGTCATCGCGAACAACACAAACACATCCATCAGGTTTGCGTTGAAAACGAGTAGAAACTAGAGATGGGAATGTCCCAATGGAACTAAGGATACCCCCACAGTGCAATTGGGCTACATTAAAGTTAGCCGTATTAACATATTTGTTTTTTCGACATAAAGAATACAAGCTCGGACAAAATTATGCAAGTCGAAAAAGGGGGATAATTCCACAGAGTAAAATATAAATTAAAAAATATATCAGTTTAAAACGAGTGCGCCACGTTAAAAATACATCGCTAAACAACACATACGTCATCGTGACGTCATCGCTAAACAACACATGCATGTATATACGCAACAAGGGGGTTTACTTTTTCAGATACCTCCTCTTTTCTAACGGCCATAATTCACAAACCTGAACCTGAACCTGAACCGATTCTTAAAATTCCAACGTCCATTGGCCGAGTAAAAACTATATTTTCCAATTATAAAACACGATTATGGGATAAGCTGTTCCATAAAAGTACTTATAGCAATAATTATTACCCAGTAATCAAAATGCTGTCAATATGGGCGCAACTTCAGATCAAGCATTTCTGCTGCAAGCCACGTATACTGGTTTACGGGCGAGCCCCCCCCCCCCCCCCCCCCGCCAAAACTGCATTACATGGACGCGTGTGAAGGGCGACTAACACTATGTGACTCCAAATGGCAGCAAGAGGGATTCAAAGTGCCACGCCCACTTATAACGCACGCTGTACTAAAAAAGTGCCACGCCCACTTATAACGCACGCTGCACTAAAAAAAGTGCAACGCCCACAAACGCACGACGTCTTCACATCATGACGGTACGAGTCGAGCACGCTGACCATTGAACCACCGCACCAAATACAGATATGCTGGTCTGAATATCGAAAAGCGCGGGTATTTTGCGCATGCATACATGGCCCAAATAGACTGACAAACCCCTGCTATAGACGGTGGTGAATATCCGTGAAGCGGCTTAAGGTAAACATGTGGTGTAAAATTTCCAACTAATGTTGTGTCGTGCATGGAATTTCTGAATGTTGAAAATGTTTGCCAAATTATTCTCTCAATATATTAGATTGTATAGTCTTCTTCATTTGCGGTCTTCGATGGTTTTAAGAAAGGAATTCCAATGCAGCTGTAGATACATGGACGTGTATATATATTGTACATTGTTGATCCGTGTATCAAGGGGAAGAGAGTCCTTGTAGGGATAGCAGTGTTTTATAGTTTTAATTCATTTTTGTATAGTATTGTATTTTTGGCCACTTGTAAATTCTTCATTTCAGACATAGCGCGGCGCACTCTATATATTACTGATGTGTTTATACCAACTTGTGAATGTGGCCATGAACAATTTTAGGTTCGTCTACATATAATTACAGTTAAGCGATTGTGTTCAACGGCACAACGAGGTAATTGTTTAAATTGCATTCGCTGCACGATAAATGTCGACTTTAATCTTATCAAATGATCATATTTCTTAATTGTTACTCCCCATAACCGAAATGCCAAGGACACATTCTCTATCGCAGAATTGTTGTCAATCATAAGGTGTCAATCCACGGAATACTGTAAAACAATTTGCTGACACACCCTTTGCCATTTAGGTTATTTCTCGATCACGTAAATTTCTTGATTACTTTCCCCGTTACAAAAAAATGACATCAGCACCGAGTGACCACGACTATACTGCCGCTTACCGCGTGCCTACAAATGTAGATGAAAACTGTACGATACTTGCTATCATTTAACATGGAATTCCTGCATCATATTCCTTCGGGCATGACTGTATTGACAATAACCGTACTAGATGCTAATATTCAGTGCACAAGTAACAAGTCAATTCAACAAGATGGAACATTTGCAAAGAAATGAAACACGGCAATTAAAACTAACATGGGTTTGTGCCCCTGCGGTTCAATATCAATTCCACGTGCAACTACAGCTGCCCGATGCCATGCGATACGATTGGAGGTGGTGCTGCACTACTAAGTCACTCCGGTAGAACCCTCTACCGGTCGTGGCTTTGGGGAGACAGACTGGAGTCCACCAGTCTGGGGCCTTCACTGCCAGCACAAAGAAAAAGAAATCGATGCCGCCATCTCGAAGACGCAGGGACGCTGATAGGAGGGCCAGGTGGAAACAGGGAGCCAAGAGACGCCCAGCTCCCCACTTGGCTTGGGACAAGATCACCAGTGGAAACAGGGACGCCGGAGTCACCCCAGAGGGCGCTGCCACCGAGAGACGTGCCGCATTCCCAGAAATACAAAGAATCGGGGGTGGCAGCTACATCAACACCACCATGCAGACATCATCATCATCATCATCATCAAACATCAAATGGGAAGAAACCGTGGCATTCTTGCTTTTTTATCTTGTCCAAATAAAAGCTGAAAATTATGGGTTAAGGAGAGGCCTTACGGTGGTTAGCCCCCCCCCCCCCCCCATCCAGAGCCTCGAATATATAAGAGAATACGCTGACCTAACAATATTTACATTGACCTTGTAATCTAGAGCATTATTTTATATAATCGAGGCTCACTATGGGAGGCTCGCATATGTAAGATAATGCACTGGCACGGGATCGTTAATGCTGCACCCGCGGAGTTCCCGTCGTGAAAGGGTTAAGTTATCCATTCGCTTAGATCACAAATCTACGCTTATCTTAATGTCAACCACCTTGCTCTGGTCTAATGAGCCATGCACTTACAAATTGAGCCACCGGGCCCACTAAATGTTGGGTAATTCAAATTTGTTTGTATATTTTATCGACTCAATAGACGCCTTTTGCATAATGAACGACGACAGATATTTATTACGAATTGCTATTTGTGTCGTATTTTTTTCGGACGGTCCAAAAACCTTTTCGCACAAATAGCGACTACGAGTCAGTTTGTGGGACATTCGTACTTGTCACTCACAGTAAGGGAATTACGGGTCTTTGTGTCGTGATTATTTTGTACTTAATTATGCTGTTATCCGGTCATATAATAGCTTAGCGCTGTGTGTTTCGCACGATTCTCGTGTTTCACGACGACGAATGGTTTGATTGCCACTAACAGATAACAAATTAAGGCCACATGGCGATTATAATTTAAGAACGTAATCGCAGAATCATCTCCCACATTGAGGAGAAATGATCGCGAACTTGTAAGTTTTGTTGAAAACCCAAAACCGTAATCGTAACAACGGATAGGGAAAAACGGCAACGAATAAAAGAACACAAATTCTAGTGACGTAGTACCCTATTCGTAATAATTAGCTGTTGTTGTTCAATGTGCGAAAGTTGTTTACATGAATTATAAGGGTGGCTTCAACACAGATGACTTAAAACAAAATCCAGAATCGTAATATATTGGTATGTCTCGTTCTCAGTCTTCGATTGGCATAAACAAAATCTTCGGCTGGGATTCGAACCCGATATCGCATAAAACGAACATATGTGCGTTTAACAATTCTAATTAAAAATTCTATGAAACCCTTTTTAAAGACACATTTTTATTGTTATTTGCCAAAAACGCAAGAGAAACATCTGGTTCTAAACTACACTTGGTATTTCACTTTGCTAATGGTAACAGTTTAATGATATATTGGCATCAAGATTATTTAAGAAATAACCCACGTAGCGCATTATAGTAAATTTGCCTTCAAACTTTACGGTTATATAAGAAATGAACGACGGTTTCAATGTGGTCATGGGATTTTGACCGCGAGAAAAATGCAGCAAACTGCATGAACCCCAAAGGGGTTCATGCGGAGTTTGCTGATTTTTTATCGTGGTCAAAACTTCGGGGTTCATGCGGAGTTTGCTGATTTTGTATCGTGGTCAAAACCCATGACCACGTTGAATCTGCCGTTTATTATTTATATGTATAGACTTACGCTCTTTAAAACACTTCTCCAAATATGTCCGTTATTTCGTCAAAAACACTTTTTCAAATAACTCCGTTATTTCGTTTATAAAAATAATTTCCTATTTCTATATTTCGCTCTATATTTCGCTGTGTTTTCCTATTTCGATTTTTCGTGCTATCTCGCTATTTCGCTGTATTTTCATATTTCGCTTTTTCGTTGTATTTCATATTTCGATAATTCGCTATATTTGACATATTATGGGATATGGGATTATATGATAACCAACATTCTGATAGTCAATCGAACATCTCGTGCCACCCGTGCTCGCGATTAGATGCCACTAGCCATACAATCGTGGACCTCGATTACATATTGTTTGCTATCAAATCCTTGGTGTATTGGCTGACTAGATACTCAAGCAGTCGGTAATGTCCGACAATTCCCGGTGATTTCCGGGACCAATGTGTTCATAAACATATGAACGACATTGAAAGTGACGTCACGTTACGTTCATAGGTTTATGAACGCATTGGATAAGGGGCGTGTCTACCGTACCGCTGTGGGGAAATCGGAAGAGATATCAGGTGTATGTAAATATACCTTGATAACCTTAATAGAAACACGGGTTATTTCTTATAATTTAATCCGCAATTTCACAGGAGAACCACATTAAGTAGAAGTATAATTATAAAAAATGGCGTAAAACTTTGAGATTATTTCGGAACAAAACGACGCATACAATTATAAATTGACAAGCATGCTGTCAATTAAGCATCCAAATATCGATTGATCAAGTGGCGTTGTAAACATTGTGCACGCACTGGTCAACTGATCGACATGAACATGTGTTCCAGCAGTCTTGAACAGTGTGCACGCACTGGTCAACTGATCGACACGAACATGTGTTCCAGCAGCCTTGAACAGTGTGCACGCACTGATCAACTGATCGACATGAACATGTGTTCCAGCAGCCTTGAACAGTGTGCACGCACTGGTCAACTGATCAACATGAACATGTGTTCCAGCAGCCTTAAAACTAGACCGTGTTACATATCAATCAACTTACGAATGAAACTAATGCGTTTTTTTTAGTTTCTTTAGAATCTTTAGTTTCTTCGAATCTTTCTTTCTTCTTTTAGGTTTATTAACAGAAAACACATATATTGACCGTCAACTTGAACAAAGGTTGAGCTTTCACGCCTACGTCTCGGAGAGGTTTAATATTGTTTGTTAATAGGACGTGAAAGTATAATACGTCCGGTCTATAGGTCAGGTGTATTCGTATATATATATATTCGTGGCAGCGTTTAGTACAAACATTAAACTCTTTATAGTATATATGGTAGGGTAATGTATACATACCTCAAATTCTATAACGTCTATTGTTTTCTGCACTCAATCTAAGCTTTTCAACACAACGCTTTCTTGCCTATATAAATGCCGTGTATTGTTTCGCTCTATATAGCTTTATATTCAGTCTAACCGTCAGTATATCCCATTTGGAATCACATTTCATAGACACACGACGGAAACGACGACGAAGGTATCTTTGTCTCATTCAAAGAAGACAAAATATTCTTCTTGAAAATTCGACATTCGATCGAACGTTTGCAAGTCATTTACGAAGATTAATAAATAAGATAGCTATATTCTGCCTCGATGGTATCTGTTCAGTCTGAATTCCAGATGCACGGAACGACAATTGACGGTCCCAGCACGAGTGAAAATGACCCATCCAATTGAACACAACACATACTATTTGTACTTGTTCTTTTCCAGGCAGTAATTAGACCCCCCCCCCTGTGATTATTTAAAGGTACGGTTGGCCTTGGCGGTGGGTATCAAGTGAAAATATTTCCACCCGTCAAAAACCGTCACAAACAGAAGGAACATCAAAATGTAGACAGACGTTGTCCGTATACAAATAAGAAATATCGCATAAACAGTATGCCATTGTCATATGTTTGACCATTGTTATGTAAACAAAAGCATAAAACGTTACGTTTCTGGTGTTTGTTTATATTATGATGGTAAACAAAAAGAGCGTTCTTTGTGGGTGAATTCCTGATATGGAACTAATAAAGAGCGTTTATGCCATTTGTGTGTGATTAGCCAGTATCATTGTGCTGTCTTCTGTAACACAATCAGGCTCTTGCTTAGGTAAAATATAGTAGGTCTTTATGATAACATGCTGTTTACGCGATGTTCATGGTATATATGAACGAAACTGTTTGCGTTTTAATGTTTTTCTGTCTACAGTGTTTGGAACCAATATGAATATTTTCGACAATTAAGGCCTCCCGTGCCTTTAAATGGGAGGTGTTGGAGGCCATGTTTCCACTTCATATAGATCTTTTTATCATGTGTTGATTTAGTTGTTACCTATTTGAAATTAACATATTACAGAGAGTATCTATGGGTTATTTTCACACTAACGGCAAGTATTAGAAAGTATGGGACAATACCAGCATTGTTACATGGGGAAGGTGAATGGGTTCACCCATATCAAGCCAGGTTAAGTATGTGAACACTGAAGTGAAATGAATTGCTTCAAGGTTTCGACTGCGCGTGTATTAGCAAGAACAATTATATCTATATCGCTACTTGCGAATGTCTATATGTTGGTCTGTCTGTGTTCTATATATATTAACGGGAGGCATCTATATGGCACCAGAGGGGTCAAACATGGGTAACTTTTATGAGGAAGATGATGGTGCGGGTTAAAGTTTTCTAAAATGACGCTGAGGGGCAAAACATTTTTGGTCGCCGATTTCCACCAAACTTATATATAATCATCTCCACGATAAGAGGAATCTAATGGTGCGGTTTAAAGATGTAACATGTGCCGCCGTTCGAGTCAGTGGTTCACAGAAGGGGAGATGGGCACAAAACTGAAAAACATATCTTTAGCGCCGATTTACACCAAATGATACACATTCTTCCCCAATGAGACAAGGAATCTAATCGTGTGATTTAACTCTTTCGCTGCCACTCAGCACCACAGACGGATTACCAACTGCCAAGCATACAATACATGTATACAATCATTATGGGTGTATATAAGTAACATAGGCTATCTCAAGTACCGTCCGGAATAATCTGTTAAAACTTCATATGTGACTAGACATAGGCATCGCAAGTTCATAGTCACTCACGTCACCACCATAGAGGTCACGTGACCTAGGTGGCCATCTTGGTTTACACACTATAATGGCTGTGTTTGATGCCTATTCATGCATATATGGGTATATATGGGTGCTATCGAAGCAGAACATTGCCAGAAATAGGTAATTCTCAACATTTATTTATCACATTAGTTGTCATTTTTCAGGGAGGGACCTATACCCGTCCAAAATGTGCTATATATAGCCATATTTGAATAGGTCACACGACCGTGGTGATTACTATGAACTTATGCGTGTGTATAGTCACATATACCATGCACATACATGTCTAGGTGTGGGTAATGCATTAACATTTCAATATATCGTAAATGTCTGACTTATGTTGTTGGACTATATAGACATATTGATATGTTGGAGCCACATTGGCCATCTCAAATTGGTCACGTGACCTTGGTGGCCAGCTTGGATCTAAAAATAACACTAGTATGTTTTGGGTATTTTCCGACTTCATTGTGTTATAAGCATTTGATGAACATATCATAGTGGGAAGGTTGCTGTATTTGAGTTTCCATTTTATATTATTGGTAAAAATGTGATAGCTGGAGATACACATGTGACCTACGAAAAGACCACTTGGCCATGACATCACCAAGTGCCCTTATATAACGGTTCGCGTTATATAGTCCTATATACAGAGACTGCCTCTTATCTGCACTATCTCACACGTTTCTTGGTGTTATATAGTCTGGAACTTACAAAAATGTCATGTATGTGCCCATCACTGGAACTCATATGCGTCATATTCACTGGACGGCCATATTTACACCACATGTACCCGTCCTGCTGGCAGCATGTACCCGATTTCGACTCAAGTCGCTATCGGAAGTGTATGGGTAATTCAACTGTAGTCCCGATCGGCAGTGAAAGAGTTAAATACGCCAAATTGGTGCCGTTTGGATGAGAGATGGGGGGCACGATAAATTTTTTAATAATTTAATTAGTCGCCGATTGCAGGGGTGCACGGAGGGGGAGACGGGCACAAACGTTGATCAAAAAACGCTATTTTTGCGCCGATTTCTACCAAATTGATACATATTCTTCTCCATGATATGATGAATCTATCGTGTTATTTTAAAACGCCCAGTTGATGCCGAGAAGGGAGGCACTACATTTGATAAGAATGTGTTTAGTTGACGATTACTACCAAACTTATAACCTAATTATTTTCATGATGTCAGGAGTCTAATGAAGGTGGTTTATATATCTCAAAAGTGGCGCCGTTCGAGTCATGAATGGGATGGGACCAAAGCTGACACAAATATGTTTAGCACTAATTTTCACCAATTTCATACACGTTCTTCACCAATTATACGAGGAATCAAATCACGTGTGTTAAAGACGCCACACGTTGTGCCGTTTGGGTTAGGGATGGAGAGATGAGGGCATTGAGGTTGATAAAATGCTTTAGTCGATGATATCCATCAAAGTTATATATAGTCATCGCCATAATTCTTTATAAGGAAATTTTGGCGTTGATATTTCACAACCGCGACAAATAGTGAAATAAGTCACCTGAACAATTATATATTCTCAACTGTCATATTTATATGGGGACGGGAATCAAGGCATTCATATAGCGAGCTAGCAAAACAGATAGCTAGAAGAAAGCATTAACACTATATTCATCATTATATTTAAGATATACATATAATTTGCAAAATGAGCCACTTTGAACCGACAGAGGATGACATGTTAGAATGCCTCTTGTATTATAACAAAATTGAGTGTTCCCATTAAATATATTTTCAAAAAAAATATATACAATTTGTCAAGAGAGATGGAAGTGTATAGAAGTCCTGTTAAAAAGAGTGGCCACAGTGCTGTCAACCAGTTTATTCTGAGATAAAAGAAAACATTCAGTCATGACTTTTCACGATTCTCCAATACTGACAACTGACAAGGGTACATCTGCCCGATATAGAGGTTTTCTTTAATATTTTTAGAACAGACTCATAGCCTAATACAAACAACTCAAAATATCGCTCTATGTTGTGCACTTGTAGCTCACATATAGCAACATTTCTTTTAAACTGAGAAAAATTAGTCAGTAGAGTACTGTGAACAGATGAGCACCTGGCCATTTCTTAAAAACAAAAACTTATCAAAAAAAGAAAAAAACCACCTCTAACCACGTAATCTGTACGACTAATTATAAACAAAATGACAATAACTCCGACAAGATGAGCCACTACTCATAAACCATGTATGAGAATGACGTGTTGTGATTCCATTTGGATATACAATAACATAACATGTAACACTTTTAGCGAGAGGATTCTCTATTCCCACCAAATGTCCATATCAGAGGTGTTCACATCACTTTAACCTGGGCAACGGCGGGTAACCCTGCTAGTAAGGGGTAATTAAATGAGAGCACATTCGGAATACCGGCTGATACGCACACGAGTATATAGCGAAAGATACTAATCGGGATGAGCGATTTGATAGCGATTGATATTCAAACGCAATAACAGGTGATACTCCAGATTATAATTGAGGCCACAATTATTGCCGAAATAACGGAGTTGTTTGAAAAAGTTATTTTAAAGAGGTATATATCACCGCAAGTCTTCCACGTGTTTTTGGACGACTGACCGTCGTTTCTGTTGTCTAAGCAATCACTCCATGATGAACATCGTCAGATTGTTTCCAACCTGAAATAACTTTAAAATTCAAATTGTCTATATTCACAATAATATGGATGACAGTCTCGTCGTTGGTGGGGAGGCTGCTACTTCAAATTATTCCATACACTTGAAATATCACATAACCGATACCCAAGCTATCGATCACTTATTCCTTTCAACAAATATCGAACGATTTCCCTACGGAGTTCATTATACATCTAGTAGCATACATACATGTATACCCTGTTCGTATTGCACTCTTCGAGTCGAGTGTGCATGATTGTGTGAGAGAGATGCCTGGAATATCAGCGTACCACCTCAAAGCGTTTCGTAATCCTACATTTATAAATTTCAGATAATAACTTCACATACGGTGGGGAATCACGTGGTTTCATGTTGGTGTGTATCACGCATTCAACATGGCCGATACGATCGCAAACGCGACCAGAAACGAGACAAAAGTAATAAACTAGGATATGACATAATACATGTATTATGACAGCTACGAGCATATATGAAATGCTATGTTTCAAACAAACTGACACCTCGTGTGTATCCACCCACAATTGCATGCTATAACATTATGACAAAAGTTGCCAATGGAAGGATTCTCCTAGATGTATGGACTTGTGTATTGCATGAATCTCAGACTGGCACCTTTGGTCAGAATGTTATAGAAAACGATTGAATATTCCTGAACAAATAAGGCACATTGTATCAACTTGCTTAAAGGCACGGGCGGCGTTCGTTGCAGAAATATTCATATTTGTTCAAATCGCCATCAACAGAAGGAATATTAAAATATATACAGTTTTGTTCATATGCCAAACATAATCAGCGCGTAAATAGTATATTGTCGTCAAGACGTACGATTGTGTATGTAAACAAGAGCCTGCTCTTGTTACAGAAGTTGTGCTTTTGTTTACAAAACACAGCCCAATTATATTGGTTAATCACACACAAATGATATAAACGCTCTTTATTATTTCCATATCAAGAAAACAGTAACAAAAAACGCTCTTTATGTTTACCATATCCGGATCTAAACAAAAGCCAGGAAACGTAACGCATTTTGTTTGTGTTTACATAACAAAGGAAACAAAATTGACAGTAACATACTGTTTATGCCATATTTCTGATTGGTGTAAGAACAAGGTCCCTCTCTATTTTACTATTCTTTCTGTTTATGGCTGAGGCGAAACTTTAACAGCATACCCAGCGCCAACGCCGCCAGTTTCTTTAAATAATAAACTTGCATATGCTCGTAACAGTCAAAATGCTGTTTTGTGTCAATTCCTAATATATTTTTTTTTTGTACGTTTGCGCTCGCCTCGACCATTTTGCTCACGTGGCACTCATCAAACTCGAAACCACGTGGTTCCCATCGTGTCACACCTTCGTCACGTTCCAACGGTCGATAAATACGAGAAATACTAATATACAAACTCGCTATAATCAGGATGACCTACATAAGTTTTGTGATACCCATACTATATGAGCAGGGGAATGTTCGTATCCCATTGAGTCACCCCTGTCTTGGACTCCAGTATTGGAAACTGCAATAATGGTATCCAGAACAGTCTACCTTGCGGCAGTTTACAAATGTCAGGATAAGAGTACGAAAGCATATAATATAACAGTCTAGACTACCTTGGATTAACCGCTCTTTTTATCATATTCCAGTGTAAAAAAAGCAACTAATAAATTAAACGCTCTGTATTCATATCGTGGCATATTCGCCCGAATCTAATCATCATAGTGTCACAACTCATGTGAAACATTTGTCGGGCGGATTCCAAATGGGAACTTGACCCGTACCCTAGACCAGTGGATGTCCAGACCAAATTCAAGCCAATTCAGCTTGGCGGACACACCAAGACCCTCATATGGAGACGAAACATCGGAGGAAACCCCAACGAAAAGGGGGCCATAGCTCATATATTATGGGTGTCGCAAAAAAAAGAAGAAGAAATGTATCAACCGTTTTCAACTTTCCGCACGATATTGACTGAAAAAGCTCCTTATTTTACCACTCCAGGAAAGGGATAAAACGAAACGCTCTTTAGTGTTTCACGGCTCTTATGTTATACATTCTAAGATTTCAATAAGTTTGTCCGCGATATCAAGTTAGTATTTTAGACCCACTATATGTATGTAAAGAGCTGAGTTAACGAGACAGAAGCGATGCATTAGTAGGTTTTAGGTTTGATTCGAGTGCTTAAAGTGATGGGAAACACTCAGGTAGGGCGACCAAATAGAAATGGAGAATAATCTTTCTCAAAGTAGTTATTTTTACAAAAGAATTGTATGCCTATACAAATTTGTTTTAACGAGACAAAAGCGATGCATTAGTAGGTTTTATTCGATAGCTTAAGAATACGGGTCGTTTGAACGTTGTTGCTTGTCTGTGAATCTTGTTACCATGGAGTGATAAGCGTTACTCGTGTTTCTTGTTTGTGAGTCATGTTACCATGGAATGATAAGCGTTGTTTGAATTGTGTTACTTGTTTGTGAGTCCCGTTACCAGGGAGTTATATTGATTTTGGATGCAGCTTGCTCAGAAGATGACACGTCGCCAAAACAAGATATATAATCACCGGCCTGTGGTTACAAGACACAGTTTGGAGGCGTATCTCAGGGAAGGTAGGTGTGAGATATTGAACTAAGAATATAGTTTCCGCCGACACTTGTAGTTTATAATGGTTGTATGCATCATTTGTTTCCGTGTTACATTGGTTGCGTGTGGTCCAGTAGTGCGGCCCTGAACATATTTACTGACATTTGCGACATTTCAGCTCTTTAAAAATTTATTATTTTTTCGAAAGCTATTTTTCAAAATGGTGCATGCGATACCTGCGAATTACGACACGACCAAGAACATGCGTCATCAATCAAGTTTCTAAACCAAAGCGGTTTTGATTTTAAATTAAAACCAATTGAATACATTTTTTTAAATTGTTAAATATATTTTAGGGAAAGTAAGTGTGATGTATTGAAATAAGAAAATAGTTTCTGTAGATAATTGTAGTTTATAATGGTTACATCTATCATTTATTTCCGTGTCATATTGGTGCCGGTGGGCCAGTAGAGCGGCCCTGAACATATTTACTGACATTTGCCACATTTAAGCTTTTTAAAAATTGATTATATTTTCGAAAACTATTTTTTCAAGTTGGTGCATGCGATACATGCGAAATACGACAGGACCAATAACATAGGTCACCAATCAAGTCTCTAACACAAAACGGTTTTGTTTTTAAGTTTGTTTAAAATATATAAAAATTTACACTTGTCTGATGGGGTAAACTAGGATATGATATGATACGATACGATACGATTTTTTGCATGAACACAAATAAAGGCAGTATGCTAACAATACAATTCATAATAAAACAATAAACAATGAGCATGGCATGTCTAGCTATATGTATTTTATTGTGTGATGGAAAGCATAATATTCAGTCAGAGCGCTTATCAAAGCGCCGGACCACGTTGCTGATTTTGCTGCTTATTTCAGGGTTATCATTTTTCATTAGATTAAATTTCTGATTGTTTGACATACTTGTAAAATTACTGTGATATCTATCAATAATTTGGAAAAGTTCATATCTGAGATCTAAATAGTGTGGACATTTATGATACTAATTTTCTATATCAAACCGGTCCTGCATTTAAGGCACATTCTCCCCCTCCTTAATTATAGGCTCATGATGTCTACCTTTGATCAATAGCGAGTTTGTGATAACTAACACGGAGTTGTGCAAAACTGATCCTATCTTTTAAAGATTCTGTGTTTATTAAGTAAGTCTCTGAGAAATAATAATTTTTAAACAATCTATTTTATTTTTATGGCCATCTCGTTTAGAGTCATCAACTATAGATCTCTTGAATTCTTTCATATGTTCTTCCTGTAGCTTACATTTGAGATTTATAATGATACTATATGTTTGGTTATTAAATGGAACCTGTATATTTTTACAACAAAATGCGTTTATCGTCCTGAATAAAGAGTTGCATTTGGCTTTCCTCATCACATGTTCAGAGACGGCTGATGCCATTAGTTTGTTTTTAGATACATTTGATAATTTTGCACCATAGTTAACCATTCTTCATAATATTTCGACGGAACATGGATATCTACCGAGCTCTGCTTTGACTGCATGATTTTATATATGGGTGTGGTAAATTCACAGCGCACATTCAGAAGTTAGTAATCGTTATATTCAATCGGATACATTAGTATTTGTGTTAATCTTTAAATACTCGTGATAAAAAACTTCGTGACTTCTAGATAGAAGCTATCCGAACATCTGAAGTGATGGTTTGGAGATTGCATTCGTAACGTAGGTTCCTGTGGTCTGCCAATTTTTGCCAGAGTGACGATCCTTTTCGATTTATAATTCGCCGATTATTTTGGTTTCTTGATGATAGCTTTAGTTACGGGGGGCGGGGGTCAAGTGAACAATTTTGAATGGGGATTTCCATGCAAATCTTCGGAGCAAAAGTTACAGAGTTGATATACTTCTGAGTATGACTTGATTTGGTATTGGAAACAACAGGCATTTATCTGGCGGTTCCGCTTGGTAAATTATAAAATTTTGCAATAAATATATTTTTGAGAATTGTTTTCTGGAATTACATCACTTGGCCTACATTTGAGAAATAAATAGCAAATTCAAAAATAAATACACCAAAATTATAATGGAACAAGTTCGAAGCGGACCCGTCAGATAAATGCCTGTTGTTTTCAGTACCACATCAAGTCACACTCAGAAGTATGTGCAACTCTAACTTTTACTCCGTAGATTTGCGTGGTAATCCACATTCAAAATTGTTCACTTGACCGAATCGGCATCTCTGGTTTAGACTAGGTTTATTCTAGACCTGGTTTTCCTCTAGCTTAAACTAGTTTTAGTAGGAGTGAAACTAGGTTCTACGGGAGTAAAACTAATTCTTAGTGTAGTTAAACCCAGTTTTGTGATAAACTCAGTTTTAGTTTTTGGAATTCGATCTTAACTTGATTAAAACTATAGGTTTTGTTGACGTGATAAAGTTATGATAATATCGCTAATTGTTTGTGGTAAATTGGTGATATAACGATTAGGTACGGTGGCCCGTAAGTGCCACGGCAAAACAAACTTTTCATCCATGCACACGGCAAAACAAACTTTTCACTCACGGCAGAATAAACTTTTCACTCACGGCAAAACATACTTTTCATCCACGGCAAAACAATCTTTTCACTCACGGCAAAATAAACTTTTCACTCACGGCAAAACATACTTTTCATCCACGGCAAAACAATCTTTTCACTCACGGCAAAGCATACTTTTCACTCACGGCAAAACATACTTTTCATCCACGGCAAAATAAACTTTTCACTCACGGCAAAACATACTTTTCATCCACGGCAAAACAATCTTTTCACTCACGGCAAAACATACTTTTCATCCACGGCAAAACAAACTTTTCACTCACGGCAAAATAAACTTTTCACTCACGGCAAAACAAACTTTTCACTCACGGCAAAATAAACTTTTTACTTACGGCAAAACATACTTTTCACTCACGGCAAAATAAACTTTTCATCCAAGTCAAAACATACTTTTCACTCGCAGCTTCGTGCAGTCTGGAGTAAACTACATACCCACATATAAAAAATAGTATCAGTATGAATCTGAGTGTATGTTTACATAGACTGAGCTTCGTGTACCTACTAAACTATATTTGTCACTCTGAATATTACGGTGGCCCTTAAGTGCCAATGCGAAACAAACTTTTCAAAAGTTTATTTTGCCGTGAACTTTTTACTCACGGCAAAACAACTTTTTTCAGTGTTGGGACTTCGTCTGTTTAAATCTGGAGGTCGAATTCAATCTAGTTCTCTGATGCCATATACCATAGTATATTATAGAAAACTGCTAAATTAGACGTTTTCGTAGCCAAAAACGTTGAGAAAACTTGACAATAATTCCACAAGGATCGGAGTTGTGGAATTAGGACCGGATTAGGCGATTATCAATGTGACAAGGACAGATGTTTCGTAATATCCGACAAATATAAATATGTCTCCTCGTCTTTTAAATAGCCATGACTTGGACTTAAGCGAAAAGTGTTATTGTACTCAATAAACCACCAAGCTGTTGTAGTTTTTGGTCTATCGTGATCCTTGGCATCAGATTTATCTAATTTAATAGTATTTACGTTGGATCCGCATTGTGTGTGTACAATATCAATAAATGGGG
Source organism: Siphonodentalium dalli (assembly GCA_032622095.1). Classification (NCBI taxonomy): domain Eukaryota; kingdom Metazoa; phylum Mollusca; class Scaphopoda; order Gadilida; family Siphonodentaliidae; genus Siphonodentalium; species Siphonodentalium dalli. The sequence goes on along the minus strand of CP136068.1, from coordinate 30,058,106 downwards.
CAGCGCATAGGTAGTCAAGAATATTTGCTATTTGCCGACGAAATCTATTTGATCACAACATAATCTGGTCTACAGAGTTTGTGAATAACGCTAGATGTAGCTCATAGTATTCACTTACGGGATCATTTGTTGCTAGTAAAAAGCAGCCATATTCGACGCTATCTTTATTTATTTAAAACGATCAACGGTCAGATGCGATTCCAACACCCGCCTGGATATTATTGCACCCTATTATGATAATCAGTTGAGAAAAAACTTTACCCGAGAATTTCTACTTCCGCCAAAAATCCAGGTTTGGCTGCCGGACTAGTCTTTGATACATCAATAGAGCTTCTCGTCAATGTGCTGGCTTTGTAATTCCCAAGTTTAACAGAGCATATTGAAAATAGTCTTGGTGCGTGCTTTCCTCGTCAACTTCTACGAGCTGTGTCCTCACATATGTCATCTCACCAGGATCTACTTGATTTATTAAACCGGATGTACCACCTGACAGTTCTGGTGTGTAATACAGTATGTCCGGTTTACCAGGCACAGTATCAAACCTCGATCTACGAATGTAATGCGAATTCCAATGTTGTCGCATATTATCCAATTCATTTTGAATTATATCTGCAAAACAAAACTACAAACACTCAGACTGTAATTTGTCGCTAGGGTCATATATCATTTCGTCAATCAGGTCTTTGAAAAAATTAATCCACCAAGAGGAACGGGTTCGTCGAAATTATGACCACCAGCCTTCAATTCTTTGATTTTGCTGAGACGTTACATACCTATGGGTATCGGGATTATCCATAAAGAAAGATTGCATTGCCGCGATGGTGCCATTCTCTGTACCAAGGTCAGTAATCAATACAGCGGGGCATCCCCCGTATGTTCCAACAGCTTCAAGATAACATAAAGCGACCGCGTTGGGATTTTTATTAGATCGCATCAGTCGCAACCACAACACTTTTCGACTATAACCATCAATACACCCGTGCACTGGAAACCCATACGGCTTCAGTTTATCATAACCATCTACGTGCCACGCAACGTTTGGCCCCTGACAGCTGTACTTCCTTCTACGCAACCGATGAGCTCTCCTGAGTTCGCTGCCTTCTGGATCCAAAATCCGCAATGCTTCTTGAATGGTAGATCGTGGAACTCTTTTGCCTTCCAGTTGCATTGTGTGCCACACTGTCCAATATCCACCAATGCACCCCGGTCCATCGATAATTTCTGAAACACGCTCTATAATCCTTGGGTTATAGTTCACCAATCGTCGTCTTAGTCGGTAGAGTTTTAAACGCCGCAAAAGAGTTCGTTTGCTGATGCTAATATTAAAGTGTGTTCTCAGTAAGGCCACGATCTCAACATAACTGTATCCTCTATAGAACAAATCTCGAATAACAGTTTCTTCCAGGGGCGTAGCAAGCAAATTTTATTGGGGGGGGGTATAACCATGCATTCATCGCGAAGCGATGACCCGACGCCGAAGGCGTCGGTGGAGGAGAGCACGAGAGGGGGTCGCCCCCTCTCGATGGGAGGGGGTCCGGAGGTTCTCCCCCGGGAAAATATTCTGACATTGGAAGCTTAAAGTGGCTCTCTGGTGGCTTCTGACCCATCTGACATTGTTTTCCCACCCACTACATTATCATAGATTAGATCAACATTCTTATCATTTATCAATTGTAATTTCATAAAATGGTAGGCCGATTGAAAGTGTAATGAACAAATAGGTATATGGGAATTCATGTTGTGTTATTATCTAGTCATTAATGATGTGAAATTACTCCCATAACTGGGATCAGATATGCAGAAAGTAAATATTTTCACAAACAACCATGAGAAAGTAGACTACATGGATACACACATCACGATGGGTATGTATCGTGAGGTATTATTGTGTGGGTATGAATAGTGTGGGTATGTAATCGTGGGTATGCATGTATAGTGGGTATGTATAGTGGGTATGTATCGTGGGGGTATGTATAGCGTGGTTATGTATAGTGGTGGTATGTATTGTGTGAGTATGTATAGTGTGGGTATGTATAGTGTGGGTATGTATAGTGTGGGTATGTATAATGTGGGTATGTATAGTGTGGTTATGTATAGCGTGGGTATGTATAGTGGTGGTATATATTGTGTGGGTATGTATGGTGTGGGTATGTATGGTGTGGGTATCTATAATGTGGGTATGCATAGTGTGGGTATGTATAGTGTTGGTATGTATAGTATGGGTATGTATCGTTTGGGTATGTATAGTGTGGGTATGTATCATGGAGGTATGTATGGTGTGGGTATGTATCGTGGGGGTATGCATTGCCGCGATCGTCCGCGATACTTCATTAGTTTGCCAAATATTTTTACTAACCTTTGGAAAATATTGGGGGGGGGGGGTAAATACCCCCTTCCCCCCGGTTCCTACGCCCCTGGTTTCTTCGTTACAATCGGTGTCCATGACATTGACATAGTGTGTAACGTTAATGTGCACTTGTAATAGTATTACACCTCCAGATTGCTCAAAAAAGAGAATTTACTAAAGACGGACGTTTGTTCCCAACAAATATTGTTGCAGTATACAAGGTGTTCTTCCATGACGCAGGCATAATGAGTAATGTCTTGTTCGAATTATACACAAACATTTAGATTGAGTCACATATAACCTGACAGTATCAAAATACAGTGCGGTTAAAAAGTCGGAACATCACCACATGAGATACAAGAAAACCATAGTCAGAAATGGTAACGCCACCAAGATTATGGTATTACATATAAATAGAAATTATAAAAAATACATAAATTATTTTGATAACAATTGCGTTTAAACAAGTAATCCTTCAAATTATTACTAACAAAGTAAACGACTGTGGGGTCACTCAACAGATTATAAAGACTTGGACATAGTATACTGTAAATACTAAAATTTAAATGAAATAATTAAAAGATAAAATTTAGCAAGTAGTAAAAGTTAAATTTTCTCATTTTTGTTTTGGTTAAATAAAGCAATAATTTAAATGTAACATTTGGTTTAAAAAAAATGATTGACCGTGGCTCTTCCAATAATTGCGCGACTGACCTGGTCAATTGTTCTTAAGAAGTTGTTTTGATAATTACTATGGAGGGAAATAGTTGTGGCTGTGGCTTCGCAAGTAATTACCTTGGTGACGTGATGTTAACAAATCTGAACTCCAGTTAACCAAGGACGCTTCATACCACATATAAGGTGAATTATTAATTCTTTAGAAGTTGTTTTAAGATTTACTATGGAGGGAAAGAATTGTGGTGCTGGCTTCGCAACTATTTGACCTCATTGTAACAAATATAAATATTAGTCACTCAGGCAATAGATGTATCTATTCTGTATATTAACTTATTGGGTCTTACGTGTCTTGAGATGTCTAAATAGTTTTCGATGGACAGATCGCGCAAGGGACCCACGCCAATCTTCTCTGTTGGGATTCCAATTGTTGGCTCATTAAATAGGCACATATGCTTAAGATACAGTCGCACGCTCCCGTAAGTCGGGTTTTGGATCACAGTTAATGAAAATATCATTGAAATAATCGGTTTCCCCCAATAAACATCCATATATTGAATATACATGTTTTGGAGCAGAATTAGGCAGTCCATATTGGACGCCATCATGGAATTTATTTTGTTTTGATTTTCACACATAATTATTAGTTATATGGATGGAGTTCTCATTAAACCTCATATCCTTGTATTGGTTACAGTAATACCCAAAGTAATTGACCACTTAACCACATCAGAATTATTGGTAATTTTTCAGGATTTGAAATCCTGAAAATTTACCAATAATTTTGCTGTGGTCAATTACTTTGGACATTACTGTATGAGGATTGAGTTATCATTAAACCTCAAATCCTTATATTGGTTACAGTAATGCCCAAAGTAATTGACCACTTAACCACAGCAGAATTATGTATTTTTTCAGCATTTACAATCCTCAAATTACCCATTATTCTGCTGTGGTTAAGTGGTCAATTGCTTTAAACATTATTGTATGATGATTGAGTTATCATTAAACCTCAAATCCTTATATTGGTTACAGTAATGCCCAAAGTAATTGACCCTTTAACGACAGCATAATTATGGGTAATTTTTCAGGATTTAGAGTCATGAAAAAATACACACAATTTTGCTGTGGTTAAGTGATGAATTACTTTGGACATTACTGTATGTAGATGGAGTTAAACCTCACATCAGTGTGTTGGGGATTTGGACCTTGCCTTGGGACCTTTGGTTTTTAACGCAACAAATGCGCGTACACCGTATACACAAATTTTTTATGTAACCAGAGTTTTTCTTGGATAAGATGAGTTTGAAGCCTGCTTACATTTCAAAATGTTGTCAGTTTTGTATTGTCTGCAGCGGATCTCGACGCTTTGAAGCAAAAGTTACAAAAGATAAAATGTGTATGTGACGAGACTATAATACAAATGAAAAAATAAATTGAGGGAGGGGTGGGCGATACAGGGAACTAACGGTTGAACCGATATAAATTTGTAGAGCAATAACGACCAATGTTGACATATTATGCATATCAACTCTACTGTTGCAACAAGGCTATAAAATAGGGGGGTGTCAGAATCTTAGTCATCTCTATATAGTGCCAGAATAGTCATTTATGGAGTTCTATAAGATGTTGGGTTGGTTATATGGACTCGGAGAAAAAAGGGGTTTGTACCAATGAAGTTGATGAACTGACATAAATTAGTGGATCGATGTTACCATGTAATGCATCGTGACTGTACTAGAGCAGCAATTATATAAAATTGGGGGGGGGGGGGTCTGAAATTATCTCTATAGTTGGCACCAGGATTATATAGAAAGGAATAGCAATTGACATACATATACGGTATACTATAGTAATACCATAGACATATAAGTACAAGTATCACGAGATAAAATATTACGTAACATGACTATATACCAATGAAAGAAATAAATAAATTGGACCGGGATTAGAGGTTGGGTTGGTTATATGTGGATAATTGGATATGGAATTCATACCGATGAAACGATACAAATTAGTGGAGCGATAAAGACACTTAGTCAGGCTACGCGGGGGAAATAGGGGTTGATACGATAGACCGAAATAAATTTGTCGAGTGATAATGACCAATGTTGACGTATAAAGTAACGCGACTGTACTGTCACACAATTATCAGGTAGAACCGGTCAAATATGACAGGGTACAGCACGTAATTATTTCCTAGATCGAAGAAATGATTTTTTTTTTCGATGATATAATTTAACACGGGATTTGCCATTAAAATCGATTTATGTCTATAAAACTGTCATTTTTCAAAATTTTGAGCTGAAACTTTGTGTGTATGTGTATAATACTACTATATTCTTAAAATGACAGAGTTCAGCGCGTAATTATGTTTTAGATGGAAGAAATTGAATTTGTTTTCGATAAAAAATTTACATCGTGTACGGCCGGGTACCTCGAAACAGTGCGTGGAACTGCGCAGAAGTGCGCGGAAGTGCGCGGTACAAACAGAACTGTTATTATGCACGGGGAGTTGATTTAAACATGTATATTAATGAAATATAGTAGTAAAAGGTCTTCAGTTACGAATTTGCAAGGTCATTTTACCGTTTTATTAGATATATAGTGAGTTGTAGAATCTACCGCGCACTGTTTCGAGAAAAGCTTACTGCGCTATATATCTTCCGCGCATTGTTTCGAGAAAAGCTTACTGCGCAGTTGTTTCCAGAAAACTTACTGCGCGGTATCGGATTAATATAGCCATAGTTACGTGATAAATTATATATTATATAACAATTTTTTTTAAACTCCCATCAGCTTTTATCCGGGCTTTGAACCGGCAGACTAAAAAAGTCAGATAGTTGTCTTTCGTAGCGAACATATTATTTTTAGCAGCATTGGCCAAAATGAAATTACCGGAGCCATATATTTCAAATCTTATCTCTCTCTGTTGATCAGTTATTATGTAATTTCAATATTTTCCAATCAGTCTCTATTTTGATCACATTGTTTAAACTTTTACAGTTATTATTTGTAGGCTCTGCCCCCCCCCCCCCCCTGCCCTTGGATGCTTCCGGCGCCCTGAATATATTATATATTATGTATATATTGGTCCCTGGTCCAATGGCGAGGAATAATGTTTGGAATTAATTTGTGCTGGCAATTAAGAATACTTTTTCCTTTAATTTTGGAATAAGAGTTTATCTGAAATAGCTATTAGGCCATAAATGTTCAACAGATCAGTTTCGATTTCCTCATATGTTTCCAAATTATTTATTGTTAAAATTCCGTTCGACGTGGAAAATATCCGATCAACGATTTTGGTTAGGTTCTTTTTAAATCTAAGGCGTGAGTCTAGAGTGAATCCCAGGAAAGTGGATTCGTTAGATTGCGTGATATGCGTGTGTCTCTTTCTGACATTTCGTCATTTATTTTAACTTTTATAGTTCTGTGTGTGAGAAATGGTGATATGAGTATAACCATTTTTAGGGGAGGTCTGTTGTCATTCTTAATTTATACCTAAGTACTTTGTGCCATACTGAATCGGACCGTCGGACGCTTTTCAGTTTCTATACATCTAAGAATAGTGCCCCGGTTTTCCATTCTATATTCATTGCCGTTTTGATATCCTATGTGAGTCTATATACATGCACAGGAGCTTGGAATTTGGTCAAACCCCTCCCCTCTTCTATCGTTTGTGGGTATTGTATATGGTCTTTCCCAGGCTTAGGCATCATGGTTACTATTACATTTTTCCATATTTGTCATATTTTGGGATAGTAGCCAAGCCTCATGCATTTAGTATACAGGTTTGTGAGTCTGTTAAATAGGGTGTCAGGGTTTGCCTAAGTATTCCGTAGGTGATTTCGTCATCCCTAGCGGTTTGTTGGGTTTGCCTCTTTTGAGTTTTTGCCAGTGTCTCACCTCCTGGTTAGTGCCACACGGGTACAACACTGATGAAGACATTGTTGAAGACATTGATTGTATCAGATCGAAGATCGAATGAAATTGTCCGCGTTGACTTCATACTTACACCCTGCAGATTTAATCACTGAATAATCACTGATGGTTGTGTTGTTTCAACATTTTAACTTCTCATATTTTCTACAATGACATGCAGTAATTAAGCTGTCACCTCTAATCAGTCTACCGCTATACTACTATACTAATTAAAACGGGGTCGTCTCCGAATGACAAAATGGAGTTTCTCTATGCAATGTCATTTTGTATAACTGTTGTATATAATTTCATAAATATAAAATGAGTAAGCTATGTAAATAATGGATATGAATAAAAACCTCAACTTAACATCCAATTGTTCATTCGACAATTATCATAAACTTCCACTTGGGCGACAGATTGGGCTGGGATAATGACCTGCGTCAATCCAGATCGAGAAGGACATCCCACTAATTAATTTTCACACCTAAAGTTGACTGGCATTCGGAGACTAACCCATTAAAACGTCCCTAATCCGAAACCGCGAGTAAGCTTCAAACAATGCGCGGAAGATATCGCGCAGTAAGCTTTTCACGAAACAGTGCGCGGTAGATTCTACCACTCACTATCTCTCTCCAATACGAGTTAAAACATTAAAATCACCTTACAAATTCGCAACCGAAGACTGTCTACTACTATAGTTCATGTTTTAATTCAACCCCCACCTGCCCCTGTGCATAATATAACTGTTTTATTTGTACCGCGCACTTCCGCGTAGTTCTGCGCAGTTCCGCGCACTGTTTCGAGGTGCCGTGTACGGCCTACGGGTCATTGAGTATGCTCAATTTTTGTAAACAAACTTTTGTCAATAGCCGTTTTGGTCAAACTAAACCTTCTTCGACCGGGACAGCAGATCCGAATAGTAGCTAAGATGTATTTAGATAGAATTATCAAAAGAATATGACCGATCAGGGTATATTTTAAGAGAATAGAGTGGAGAAATCTTGGTGATAATTCCAGAAAATAAAGATGGAGGTGAATCACAATTAAACTTCCCACAATGCACTTCACTAAACCAGAGGTTCTCAATGGGTTACACATTATTTTCAGTCTATCAGATTATTTATATTTTCAACAACAAGTGACTTTAAGTTTACAATTTCAGCCTGTCCTGACTCTATCGATACGATTTAACACATTTTCAAAAACGTATTATACACCGGTGGCGTTAACTTTACAATTTAAGCATCTACGTGATTATATCGGTACGATTGAGTAAGGTACAAACAAGAATACATCAGGGGCTCCCAATGGGTTATATATTATTTTCAGTCTATCAAATTATTTATATTTTCAACAACATATTATTACACCGGTGACTTTAAGTTTACAATTTCAGCCTGTCCTGATTCTATCGATACGATTTATCATATTTTCATAAACGTATTATACACCGCTGGCGTTAACTTTACAATTTCGGCATCTACGTGATTCTATCGGTACGATTGAGTAAGGTACAATCAATCTCCAAGAATACATTCGCCCTGTCCACCACGCGATATCAAAATCTCAAAAGCTAGAAACACCACAGGTGGCGTAATAAATTTACGACCTGATATACTATTGCTCGCATATATACCTCCCACGATATCACAGCCTTGAAAATATTTTTATCGCGCGCGAGAGAGAGAGAGGACTAGCAATTTTACCGTCAGTGAAAAGTTTATTTTTCCGTGAGTGAAAAGTTTGTTTTGCCGTGAGTGAAAAGTATGTTTTGCCGTGAGTGAAAAGTTTATTTTGCCGTGAGTGAAAAGTTTATTTTGCCGTGAGTGAAAAGTTTATTTTGCCGTGAGTGAAAAGTATGTTTTGCCGTGAGTGAAAAGATTGTTTTGCCGTGAGTGAAAAGTTTATTCTGCCGTGAGTGAAAAGTTTGTTTTGCCGTGAGTGAAAAGTATGTTTTGCCGTGAGTGAAAAGATTGTTTTGCCGTGAGTGAAAAGTTTATTCTGCCGTGAGTGAAAAGTTTGTTTTGCCGTGTGTATGGATGAAAAGTTTGTTTTGCCGTGGCACTTACGGGCCACCGTAATTAGGAGAGTCTCAGTGGAATTCGGGATCGGGATGTCGGTACTTATGAGATAACTTCTAAAAAAATATATGCCAGTGTGATGGATGATTTCTTGCTATATAGGTTTTTTTACAATTCGCTCGATCGGAGGTCGCTTTGGCCACCGAGAGCATGGAGTGATCGGACTGATCAGTTTCACAAGTTAGACAAAAACATGTTTTTTGGAACTGAATCCTTATTCACAAAAATGTCTCTTTCTGTCATTTTGACGGCATGGGTTGGTGGCCCGCCCAAATACCGACTAAAAATAGAGTGTGGATCATTTTCGAGTACAGTAAGGATTTCGGCCAATTTGATGGTACGGGTGGGTGGCCCGCCCAAAATAACACATAGAAACATCCCACCCTCACATCCATGGAGGGGGGGGTACAACCGAGGGGGTGAACATGCGACATGGGCATTTTCGAGACCGGTAAGTATTTCGGCGAATTTGACGGCATTGGTGGGTGACCCGCCTAAATGCCCCATAGAAACAGCCTACCCGGGGGGAACCACCCCAGGGGGTGAAAATGGGGTATAGACTATTTTCGATAACGGTAAGAATTTTGGTCAATTTGATGACATGAGTGGTTAGCCCGTTCCAAATACCCCATATAAACACCCCACCCTCACAAACAATCTCATCCCTGGGGCTACTACCCCGATGAGGGTGAAATGGGGCATATACCATTTTGTTCCTTATTTGCAAACGTGATTATTTCGGTCAATTGTATGGCATTGTGGGTGGCCCGCCCAAATACCACTAGAAGCACCGTCACCAGAGGATACCACCCCGATGGGGGGGGGGGGGGTGAAAATGGGGTATGGACCATTTTCGAGAACGTTGGGTGGCCCAATCCAAATGCCCCCTATAAACACACCAACCCGCACCCATGTTTCACCCCTCGGATGGTACCACGCGTGGTGAGGGTGGGGTGTTTCTATTAGCTATTCGAGGGCCGGCCACCCACCAATGCCGTCAATGTGGCTAAAATCATTACCGTTCTCGAAAACGGTCCATACCCCATTCCGATACCCGGGTGAGGGGTGGGGTGTTTCTATGAGGTATTTGGGCGGGCCACCCACACATGCCGTAAAATTGACCGACATAGACTTTTTTCCGAATAAAGAATATAATGGTCCATACCCTATTTTAACCCCAGCGGGCGATATCCCTCAGGGATGTGAGTTGGGGTGTTTCTATATCCCTCAGGGATGTGAGTTGGGGTGTTTCTATGGGATATACTTGGAGCGGACCACACATCTTTGTCGTCAAATTGGCCGAAATCTTTACCGTTCTCGAGCATGGTCCATATATATTGAGTGAGTGTTCTTTAAGGCGACCCGTAATCCATAAGCCTCAAATTATACATTTCTTTATTTGTTTCTGCGATCAAAATGTTTCGACAATTACAATTGCATGAACATGTAATTGTAGTTTATATATTGAGAAGACTTGCTATGACATTGAGATAATTACTTGACACAGAAACCACTCAGCACACTCTGTACCTGTACATATATTTCTATATTTTTCTCTGCTTAAATCACAAATACATCCTGCCATCTTGTTATACCTTTTGTGCGGACAGAGGGACCGCCATTTAGTTGACAAAATTCGTGCTCCAGTTCCCATATACATGGTATATATACATAATAAAATATGGTTAATTAAAGAAAACAAATAAATACTTCTTGGAGTCATAGTGTCAACTTCCTGCACATCAGTGATAGAAACGCTCTTTACTTTTTCCATAACAGAAAACCATCAATAGGGAACGCTTTTAAAATGGCCCACACCAAAGTTAAAATAGTTTCATGTTCTCTGTGCCTTCGGTGTGTTGTTTATTTAATGTGGAGTGTATGTGATTTCCATGTACTAATCGCTAATTTGTTCACTTTTAATTACACATCAATCAGTTCTACCATGGGGCTGTTACTGCTTCTTGCAATTATGGTCAAGATCTCGTATGTCGTCTCGATGTCTCTTGCCGAATTTGAAGCGACCACTGGTTGCCGTGGAGATATGAGATACAACTTTTACAACCCGACGATAATCAGAACCGCTTCTGAGCTCGGGTGTGGACGGGAATGTGGGAAAATATCAAGCTGTTTGGCATTCAATGCACAGAAAGACGGAGGTGGCACCATTTGTGAATTAGGGAACCAGGAGACTGCAGCCGGAAACTGCTCAAAACTAGAAGTCAGCGACGGGTCTACATACATGGTAATGTATTGCTCACTTTCAGCACGGATCTACATATATGGTAATGTATTGCTCACTTTCAGCACCGGATCTACATATATGGTAATGTATTGCTCACTTTCAGCACCGGATCTACATATATGGTAATGTATTGCTCACTTTCAGCACGGATCTACGTATATGGTAATGTATTGCTCACTTTCAGCACGGATCTACATATATGGTAATGTATTGCTCACTTTCAGCACGGATCTACGTATGTGGTAACGTATTGCTCACTTTCAGCACGGATCTACATGATTTTATATGGTAATGTATTGTTCACTTTCAGCACCGGATCTACATATATGGTAATGTATTGCTCACTTTCAGCACCGGACCTACATATATGGTAATGTATTGCTCACTTTCAGCACGGATCTACGTATATGGTAATGTATTGCTCACTGCCAGCACGGATCTACATATATGGTAATGTATTGCTCACTTTCAGCACCGGATCTACATATATGGTAATGTATTGCTCACTTTCAGCACCGGATCTACATATATGGTAAAGTATAGCTCACTTTCAGCACCGGTTCTACATACAGTAATGTATTGCTAACTTTAAGCACCGGATCTACATATATGGTAATGTATTACCGACTTTAAGCACCGGATCTACATATACGGTAATGAATTGCTCACTTTCAGCACGGATCTACATATATGGTAATGTATTGCTCACTTTCAGCACGGATCTACATATATGGTAATGTATTGCTCACTTTCTACGACCACAACGTTTTGAGGTACAATCAAGAATTTGATCGCAAAATGATGTCAACGTATCCATGGGAACATAGGCTAATCAGAACGAACCTTTTAACCAGTTTTAGGTAACTTCGTATTACAATTTTGTATATTCGTGGATGCTGTCTGACTCCATTGCAATACATGTATATATTTTATTAGGTGCAGCATATATACAATATCGCCATGCGACTCGGGAATTTTCGTTTCGAATCGAATCTCGAATCTAATCATCCAAGTGATTCCAAATCGAATCGAATCATTGCATCAGTGGTATCAAGAGTGAAGATGTAGATATCACTGGACTTAGTGGCCATACCGGTAACAATTTGCTCATATGGTAACGACGATAAGTGGTCATCGGTATATAATGTAAATATTATCCATAAATGGATCAAATTCGCATTTAAACAATTTAGTGCGCATTTGTTGTGTGCATCTATGATGTTAAATAATGAAACAGTATCTCAGGCAATACTGAAGTCAATAAGCAATCAGATTCACGCAGCTGAAGTTTGAAATAATTATTTAAAATTATGCTAGATCAGTTACATCAGCCGTGCAATGCTTCGGTGGTCTATATAGTATAGCTCAGTCTACAACAGTCTATGCAATGTGTGGTTTTTCGTTGACATCGTAATCTATCTTCGCGAGAAAGCAAAGTTGTCCGCTGAAGTAACGAGAATGCAACTGGTGCCAATGATTCGATAAAATTCGAATAAGGACAGTCGATTACGAATCGAATCGAATTAGACGAAAGATTCAGAATCGCATCGAATATAATCGATTTGCAGGGGCCTAACATACAATATAATAAATACTACAGTTAACTTTTCAGAGTACCGTACGGGTTTTCTCCTCTCATGAGATCCGAGGATTATTTTCACTTGGCTAGCGCCTTGTAATAATAATCCCCCGCATCTCTCTCGATGAGAAAAACCCATACTCTACTCAGAACAGTTAACTATTTTATGAACCCGGCCCATTGGAGAACAAGTGAATTTAGAAACAATGGTTTCCGGATGGACTCTGTTTTAATTTATATGATATTAAATTTTTTAAAAGATTTTTTCCCAACACAAACAGAGTCAAAAATTGTAAAATATAGAAATACAAAAGTTGAAATACATAAAGGTGGACGACAAAACCGCCGCAAAGGAGATAGTGTGCGATACAAGCGCGACACCAACTCCTATCACAGAATGCAATGAACAAAAAGGAAAAGTTGACATTATAAAATATGATAGATGCTGGTGAGGTGCAGGGTGTATATAGTGAGCGATGCAGGCGCGTCACCAACCCCCTGATAAGTCCCTGGATCAACGGATGAGGGGAAAGGCAATATCGGAGGTTGGATGGGGGGGGTGGTGGGTAATGAGAATAACGGGCTCCTTTCTGCTGCTGAACGATGTTTTGGTGGAATTCTGTCAGCCTGATATTCGCAGAAAAGAGGCCGTATCCATACGCCTCTCTCGCTCCTCAAGTAATGTAGTCCGACGCGCAAAATAGTTCCTTTTCAAAACGCGAAATCTAATGTGTTATAATTATCATACTGACGTTTTATTTCCTAAACTATTTGCTATCGTACTCAAGCAACTAAATTATGTTATGACCATTAATATAACTGGAAACTAAGAAACAAAAATTCCTATTCCATTACTGTTAAGAATAGATGTGACGGATTCATAAAAGACTAATGCCGGCGATTTGCCCTCATTACTCGCATTTATGAACCCGGCCCATTGGAGAACAAGTGAATTTAGAAACAATGGTTTCCGGATGGACTCTGTTTTAATTTATATGATATTAAATTTTTTAAAAGATTTTTTCCCAACACAAACAGAGTCAAAAATTGTAAAATATAGAAATACAAAAGTTGAAATACATAAAGGTGGACGACAAAACCGCCACAGTTGAAGTGGATCAAACCTCTGCCTTTTGTTTATATTTGCTTTGATTTGATTCACTTAAACGCGGCCACCCAAGGAGCGAGACATGGAACTATAAGATCAGAGAATACATGTACATCCGGGATATTGTGAATATGATGTGATTAAATATCAAAATTTGGACACAATGGCAAGGGTAATAATCTCCATTGAGCTGTTAATGCGATATGACTAAAATGATAAAAAGAAAAGATGAGGAAAACAAATGGGTGGGGTATCCGCCCCGACTGAGGTAGGTTGACCAGAAAGAAAAACCCCTAAACGTCGCAACGCCCATGCCCTGTCGATCGAAGGTGTAAGGGGTTTTCCTTTCAGCGGTCCTGATGATCATAACTGATGAAAGAAGACTGGGCAAACAAGCCAAACCAACGAAAGACAAATTGCTGCATCCCAATTGACGCCCATGCCAAGTCAGAGAAGCAGCGACCTCCCTTTCTGTTGGATTTAATGGGCATATTAACTGCTTTACAAAGGTGTTTGCCGAATATATTTACGAAAGGCATCGGTTTTCCAGCGGCCGAGTTGCTGGATCTGAAGATCCGAAAAACCCATTTGTGCAGCTAGACTGGCCGCACCAATACGGAAAGAGTGCCCTTTGAACACAGTAGTATCGACCTGACAAAAGGTGAGTGTGCGCTTTAGCGTTTTATCAAAATTGCGACGAAGTACCGGTCGAAGGTCGGATCGACAGAATAAAGGACCGGCTGTCAAAGGACGAAGTGCCAAGTAATTCCGCAATATGACAACCGGACAAAATACTGCATTAGGCTGAACCCGAATTTGAATTGAATGAGGTGCCCCTCGGATATTGTGCTTGAAATGGCGGAAAATTATGGTTGCCAAATGAGTTGAAATTGAGCAGTCATGTACTTGAACTACTGAGGAGGCCTCCTTGAATGTGCTGGGGCAAAATTCCCCAATGCGTGCAAGTGCGTAAAATGCTGATGTAAACAGAGCTGCTGTTAAGGCACGATCGTAAGAGTTATCGGTGGTGTAACGCAATGCCGCGATAAGTTGGTGAAGTAGGGGCAAAGTAATAGGTAACCGAATATCCATGACCGGGCAAAGCCTTTTGGTAGCAGATATGATTTTCTTTATCAAAAATAAATGGGTGTTGTCAGGGAGCATGTTAATTTTGTGCCAGTATGAAAGTGCTGTAAGGGTGGAAACAATTGAGGTTGGAGCAAATTGCTTCGTAAACAAATAAGCCGCAAAAATACACAAGGTATCCAATGGTATTGGCCATTGTTGGTTGATATTGAGAGCTGAACAGAAAGTGACATATTTGTCCCGAGCAAGCTCATATTGGCGAAGTGAATTTTTGGAAAGTGATTGTCCAATCAGCATGTTTGTGGTCGTAACCAGGTGTGAAGCGAGCAATCTGGCGGGATGATTTCTTGGTGCTTGGGACCAGGCTTCGCTTGTTTCAGGAACTGGGATACCTGCGAACGGGATAGGAGATCGCTTAACACATTGTGGATACCGGGGAGGTGTTTAGCTTTGAACAGAATGTTGTTTAATAAACATGATAACACAAGCTGGCGCAATAAAGCCAATAGATGCTTATCTTTAGATGTTTGTGAATTAATGACTGATACTACGGCTGAATTATCAGAATAGAATAAAACACAATGGTTCTTCATCAAATGCCCCCAAATTTTTACTGCAAGAACTATGGGATACAGCTCCATGACGGCGATGTTATACTGCTTTTCCTCTGGATGCCAAATACCATGAAAATATCGATTATGAAAAATTGCCCCAAAGCCAATTGTACTGGCTGCATCTGTGTGCAATACCAATTTGGCGCTGGTGAGCCAATGACGGTCCAGAAACAGTGTCTTCCCATTAAAGTTGTGAAGAAACTGTTGCCAGATGTGAAGATCCTGTTTAGCTTGCCGGTTCAGTTTAATATGATGGTTAGGTTTAGTTACTCCGATTGTTAAGTTGATTAATCTACGCAGGAAAACTCTGCCTGGGAGAACTACTGAACATGTAAAGTTTAACAGACCAATCAAAGACTGCAGCTCTTTGAGAAGAACCCGATTACGCTGTAAGAAAGTAGATATTAATTGTTGACATTTTAAAAGTTTGTCGGCCGGTAGGCGAGCCATCATCTGATCGGTATCAAGCTCAATGCCTAGAAAACTGAGACAGGTCGATGGACCACATGTCTTGTCTGGTGCAATCGGGACCCCTAGCTTTTCACAGAGTGTTAAGAAAGCCTGTAAATAGGTTGTGGCAAGCTCTTTTGTAGGACAAATCCAATAGAAATCGTCCAGATAGTGGGTGACCGAGCGCATACCAAGATGAGACGAAGCCATCCACTCGAGGGCCGTACTAAACTCTTCAAAAAGAAAGCAACTGCTGGAAGCCCCCATAACGAGGGCCTTGTCATAATAATAATGCTTGTCTACTTTAAAACCCAGTAAATGGTAGTCCTTAGGGGAAAGTGGCAGAATACGGAACGCATGAGCCAAGTCACAAGTAACCATGTACGAATGACGAGGAAGTTGTTGCATGAATGAAATAGCAGTTTGTACTGACGAGTATTGAACGGTTTTCCAATCTGGCCTAATATGGTCATTGACAGAATTACCAGCCGGATATGATAAATGCTGGATCATGCGAAATTGTCCAGGAGACTTTTTCGGCACTAGTCCAATCGGAGAAATAACAAAATTAGGTAACGGTTTGTGAAGGAAAGGTCCTGCAATACGCCCAGCTTGAAGTTCCACGCTAATTTTTTCCATTAATATTGATTTAAACTCAGTAGCCGTTTTCAAGTTGGGTGAATCCAAAAGTGGAGGTGTTGTTTGACAACCCAATCGAAAGCCTTCAGAAAACCCTTGAACTAAAAACGCACGTTTAGTCGCATCGTATCCCTGTAAAAGCCTATTTAAAATTAGGGCCTTTACGGGTGTTGGCAGGCTGCTGACCTGAAGATGGTTTTGACCCGGGGTTGGGTTTGTTGTTGGCGGCACGGGTACGTGGTGAGCGGGCAGCACAGGATATGGCTTTGTGGGCACGAAAACATTTGAAGCATTGATGTGAAAACCCACAACTTCCGTTGCAAAATAGACCGCGGTGGAAATTTCGGCAGTACGAAACGGGCACATACAACGCGGTCTTTGGAAATGTCTGCATGCCCGATCCCGATTGAAAATGATCCCGGAACGGAGCAGATTGCTGACGAGGAGGACGTTGTGTCGGTAAAGCACGCTCGTGCAGATCCCAGTTGGTGTTTTGCCAAGGCAAGTCTAAGGTAGTGGCTCTAAGAGCGCGGAATTCACGGTCATATAGTAACCAGTCATACCCCCTTTCAGCCATCCTCTGAATTCTTTCATAATAAGTCAAAAGATTCTCTGTGGCATCCTTATCCCGCTGACAAAAAATGGCTATAAAAATTCTAAATGCTTTTTGCCACTGATATAATGTGGTAATTTTGCGGGGTGGCTTGGGGACATACACCACGGGATGAGGTTGACCCTGTATATTTTCCCATGACAGACCAGATGGGTCACAAGTCGGCTCATCTGCTTGGTTGCTGGGGAGAAGTATGGCCAAATTGATGGGCTCATTAGCCCAAATTTGTGTTTTTACTTTTAAGGGCACATGTGAGGTGATCAAAAATGGCACTGTGGTGGCCGTATGGAGGGCTGATGATGTATTAGCTGTGCCAACTACAGCGGGTGTTGACATATGAGGGATGAGAGGGACAACCGGACTTTGATTAATATCAACCCTTGGCCCCTGGCTACTGTTGTTGTCAACATGTAGGAAAGATGAGATGACCCGCTGAAGTTCTGATTGAAAACTAGTAATATCCCCGACAGTATTACCTGCCCCCTGCATGACTGTGGTGATTGCCGAGGCAACCTGTGATGGCAAATTGTCACGTGAAATGTCATGATTGTCCGATAGTTCATTATGTGAGGCGGCAACAGCACCGGTAACTTCATGAGAGTTCGACACAGGTTGAACGTCACTGGTCGACGGAATGTTTGTATGGCTAGATGGATCCGTGTACGTGTTGAAGGTCCATGGAAGCGGGTTTAGAGAATGCGAATGAGCTGGGACGGTCGGGTTGGAAACTGTCCAGGACGGCCGGATGGTTGATGTAGCTGGAGTGTTGATATTATAAGACACTGGAATGTTCGGCACTGAAAATCTTGGCATATGCATGCGAGAAGTGTTTGTGGTTGCTGGTGAGCTGTACACCGACGCAGAAGCCTGAACTGAGGAATATGCCGGAATATGAGAATTAGTCGGTGCCAGAACTGTCGGGTTTGATATACTAGTAGGCACCGACATTGAATGAGAACAGGAAAGGTCCCAGACCGGTACTTGTACCGGTAAAGAATGTGCGTTGTGTGCCGGTGATTGGATATCAAGCTGTGGTCTAATATCATTCCCAGTGTATGGAAGGGATAAGTCCAGTGGCGCCGTCCTGGAAGAATCATCTGCCGTGGAATTTACTCTATCTGTTGCCACACGACGCCCCCTCTTCTGTACAATTCTGCGCTTCTTTGGAGGCATGGTAGGCTGCTTCTTTGGAGGCATGGTAGGCTGTGGAAAGAAAATTAACCACAGCAGAAGCAGGTCAATACATGAGAACAGAGAGCCCTGATTTACAATATATTGTGTGAAGATAGTCAAACATTTGGTGTAATAAGATGGAATAGGTCGGCATGAAATTATAGTAAAGATTAAACCACCATGAATTCCTGGTATAATTGCTGGTGCCACAGCCAGTACATATATATTGAATATTGAGTAGAACATGCCAGGATCATGGCATGAAGTTGATGGGGGGGGGGGGGGGGTGTGGTGAAATAATAGTTGAAACTAAACCCGCATACATCCCTGAGTGTGTAAACAGGCCTAACCAAATAAACAAGCCAAGCCTGATGTGCCTGTATACCCTCAGGCGCCAAATAACAATGTCAGCATGATTAAGAAGTTGTGGAGAAAATTCCCAACGATCACTATTATTTGAATTGAGACATAGAGTGAAAGTACCATCACTATTATAATTTCAGCGTAAATCCCCACTCATCACTATTATTAGGCGAACACAATTATTAGGCACCTGAGAGTACACCCCAGGGATGCGTAAACAGGCAATGTCATGCAAAAATATAGTCTGCCCGCATACACCACGTGGGTGCGTAAACAGGCGGTTAAATGTAAATAAAATAATCAAATGTGCCCGCATACACCGATGGGTGCGTAAACAGACGTTGACTGAAAAGCACGATAAAATTGTGTACCCGCATACACCATTGGTGCGTAAACAGGTGTGAAAATGGAAATAGTAAAGCAAATTATAGGCTGCCCGCGTGCCCCTGGCAGGGACGTAAACAGGCTATGACTACAAGGTGTGGAGCCTTAGGGGAGAAATAACTACAGATTGAGAATCAAACCATGGCACTGTAAGTGGTAATTATATTTGTATGTTACGGGAGAAAGAGAACAAGCCCCGATGATAACGATTTCCGAAATAACTCTAACATTGTGTGATTAGTCAAGACAAGGCAAAGATCGTGATCCTTGTTTATATGGTCCTATGAATATGATTCGATGTATTATCAGCCAGTGCAAAAGGCATAAAATTGAAAAATGTCTGTAGCCTGGCACAAGCCGGTCAGCAAAAGGTTGTGTGGCTGACAAAAAAGTGCCATTAATACCAGGTTACCCTGTTCAATGCAAATAAAATAGCTCCCCTAAGGCTCTTGGCATATAAATGTTCCCCAAGAGGGTTAAAATGAATGCCATCACAGAAGAAGGCCTTTGCTTTTGGCTGTAACCGGCCATGATGCCAGGTGTGCACCAAACTAGACCTGTCAGGGAGCACAACCGAGTTATATTGGTTCAGCATATCCACATGTTTATCATAGATGGCAGGTTCCTTTCCTCCATGGATCCGAACTCGATAAAAAGCTTGGCAAGCCATAACCATCCTGACAGATTTGCATTTCAGAACTTCACCAATAAAATCATCGGTGATACTCCCGACAGACTGAGGTAATTTGGTGCACAAGTCGTTCCCACCGATCTGTAATATGATTATGTGGGGCCGAAATTTTCGGAGGCGGTTAAGATAGGCCGGAACGTCCGCCAACGTATTGCCACCTTTGGCAAAAAACTGAATATCTAGAGGCCGGCCATTATGCGTTTTTAACTTGAATGCATTGGCATAATTATACAAGCGATCACCGGGAACGACCCTGTGTCCAAGCTGACGAGCGTACCTGCGTCTGAGGAAACGACCCAGACGCACAACAAAGGAATGGCCAATCACAGCCACTCGTGTGTGAAAACGACGCTGAGTCATTGTTCCAACTTTCAAAGTTTTTAGTTTTTTGTAACTTCAAATTACGTGGAAATGAGCAGCGTAGGAATACCGTAAACAGTGTAAATAAATTCCGACAAATGTTAATAATAAGTAAATTAAAAAGTCAGATTACCTGTTGTGTTTAATGAGAATAACGGGCTCCTTTCTGCTGCTGAACGATGTTTTGGTGGAATTCTGTCAGCCTGATATTCGCAGAAAAGAGGCCGTATCCATACGCCTCTCTCGCTCCTCAAGTAATGTAGCCCGACGCGCAAAATAGTTCCTTTTCAAAACGCGAAATCTAATGTGTTATAATTATCATACTGACGTTTTATTTCCTAAACTATTTGCTATCGTACTCAAGCAACTAAATTATGTTATGACCATTAATATAACTGGAAACTAAGAAACAAAAATTCCTATTCCATTACTGTTAAGAATAGATGTGACGGATTCATAAAAGACTAATGCCGGCGATTTGCCCTCATTACTCGCATGTATGATTAGGGAAGATAGTCGCTTGGTGCGGCATGGTATGCTGATTGCTGTATAACTCCGGATGTCACCGTATGGTTGATATTTGCTCAAAGTTGGATCTTCGATATTCAATTGTGAAATCACTCACGACTTCCCATTGATAGCTCTCATATCAAATATAGCAGACAGATAGTTACGGCCATATCATAATTACATTTGACGATAAATAACCCTGTAGTTTCGAAGTCAATATATCGCTTCTAATTTGACCAGCGATACATATTTATGGCGAATTGTTCGAATTAATGTCAGATACCGACCTACAATGATTAAAGGGATACTGTACTCAAATGTTGTTGTTGGTTTGTATGGTCTCTGCTTCGAAGAATAAGGTAACCGGATTTCGATTATTTGAAAGTCTGTTGAGTACGAAGTAATGTTACGGATCGGTCCTACTAAAACCCGACCGCACCCGACCGCACCCGACCGCACCCGACCGCACCCGACCGGACCGCCCCCAGGGGTCCGAGCGAGATGGGGTTTGTACTAACGTGTAGAATGGACCCGATTGTACCAAAGTTCCAATCCCCAAGTCGATAGCTCGAGCGGTCACGGCACTGTTAACCCCTGACTGGCGGCCGTTTCCGCCAGGTACAGGAAATCCAAAAAGGCGCCGACCGCACCTCCCCTGACTGCCTGACCACGGAAATGGACATTATATCATGAAGTGAATACCCATATGCATCCATGGGCGATCGGACAAGTCGCTAGCTGCAGCGGAAGTGAATAAATTAACCCATACGCTGCTGCCGAATTCGCTATAAATGTACGCAAAAACGCCGAAATTAACACCCGCCGACCGGACCGCCCCTATGGGACCGAGCGAGATGGGGTTTGCACTAACATGTAGAATGGAACCGAATGTACCAAAGTTCCAATCCCCAAGTCGATAGCTCGAGCGGTCACGGCACTGTTAACCCCTGAAGGGGGCCGTTTCCGCCAGGTACAGGAAATCCGAAAAGGCGCCGACCGCACCTCCCCTGACTGCCTGACCACGGAAATGGACATTATATCATGAAGTGAATACCCATATGCATCCATGGGCGATCGCACAAGTCGCTAGCTGCAGCGGAAGTGAATAAATTAACCCATACGCTGCTGCCGAATTCGCTATAAATGTACGCAAAAACGCCGAAATTAACACCCGCCGACCGGACCGCCCCTATGGGACCGAGCGAGATGGGGTTTGCACTAACGTGTAGAATGGAACCGAATGTACCAAAGTTCCAATCCCCAAGTCGATAGCTCGAGCGGTCACGGCACTGTTAACCCCTGAAGGGGGCCGTTTCCGCCAGGTACAGGAAATCCGAAAAGGCGCCGACCGCACCTCCCCTGACTGCCTGACCACGGAAATTGACATTATATCATGAAGAGAATACCCATATGCATACATGGGCGATCGGACAAGTCGCTAGCTGCAGCGGAAGTGAATAAATTAACCCATACGCTGCTGCCGAATTCGCTATAAATGTACGCAAAAACGCCGAAATTAACACCCGCCGACCGGACCGCCACTATGGGACCGAGCGAGATGGGGTTTGCACTAACGTGTAGAATGGAACCGAATGTACCAAAGTTCCAATCCCCAAGTCGATAGCTCGAGCGGTCACGGCACTGTTAACCCCTGACTGGCGGCCGTTTCCGCCAGGTACAGGAAATCCGAAAAGGCGCCGACCGCACCTCCCCTGACTGCCTGACCACGGAAATTGACATTATATCATGAAGAGAATACCCATATGCATACATGGGCGATCGGACAAGTCGCTAGCTGCAGCGGAAGTGAATAAATTAACCCATACGCTGCTGCCGAATTCGCTATAAATGTACGCAAAAACGCCGAAATTAACACCCGCCGACCGGACCGCCCCCAGGGGTCCGAGCGAGATGGGGTTTGCACTAACGTGTAGAATGGACCCGATTGTACCAAAGTTCCAATCTCCAAGTCGATAGCTCGAGCGGTCACGGCACTGTTAACCCCTGACTGGCGGCCGTTTCCGCCAGGTACAGGAAATCCAAAAAGGCGCCGACCGCACCTCCCCTGACTGCCTGACCACGGAAATGGACATTATATCATGAAGTGAATACCCATATGCATCCATGGGCGATCGGACAAGTCGCTAGCTGCAGCGGAAGTGAATAAATTAACCCATACGCTGCTGCCGAATTCGCTATAAATGTACGCAAAAACGCCGAAATTAACACCCGCCGACCGGACCGCCCCTATGGGACCGAGCGAGATGGTGTTTGCACTATCGTGTAGAATGGAACCGAATGTACCAAAGTTCCAATCTCCAAGTCGATAGCTCGAGCGGTCACGGCACTGTTAACCCCTGACTGGCGGCCGTTTCCGCCAGGTACAGGAAATCCAAAAAGGCGCCGACCGCACCTCCCCTGACTGCCTGACCACGGAAATGGACATTATATCAAGAAGTGAATACCCATATGCATCCATGGGCGATCGGACAAGTCGCTAGCTGCAGCGGAAGTGAATAAATTAACCCATACGCTGCTGCCGAATTCGCTATAAATGTACGCAAAAACGCCGAAATTAACACCCGCCGACCGGACCGCCCCTATGGGACCGAGCGAGATGGGGTTTGCACTAACGTGTAGAATGGAACCGAATGTACCAAAGTTCCAATCCCCAAGTCGATAGCTCGAGCGGTCACGGCACTGTTAACCCCTGACTGGCGGCCGTTTCCGCCAGGTACAGGAAATCCGAAAAGGCGCCAACCGCACCTCCCCTGACTGCCTGACCACGGAAATTGACATTATATCATGAAGAGAATACCCATATGCATACATGGGCGATCGGACAAGTCGCTAGCTGCAGCGGAAGTGAATAAATTAACCCATACGCTGCTGCCGAATTCGCTATAAATGTACGCAAAAACGCCGAAATTAACACCCGCCGACCGGACCGCCCCTATGGGACCGAGCGAGATGGGGTTTGCACTAACATGTAGAATGGACCCGATTGTACCAAAGTTCCAATCCCCAAGTCGATAGCTCGAGCGGTCACGGCACTGTTAACCCCTGACTGGCGGCCGTTTCCGCCAGGTACAGGAAATCCAAAAAGGCGCCGACCGCACCTCCCCTGACTGCCTGACCACGGAAATGGACATTATATCATGAAGTGAATACCCATATGCATCCATGGGCGATCGGACAAGTCGCTAGCTGCAGCGGAAGTGAATAAATTAACCCATACGCTGCTGCCGAATTCGCTATAAATGTACGCAAAAACGCCGAAATTAACACCCGCCGACCGGACCGCCCCTATGGGACCGAGCGAGATGGGGTTTGCACTAACATGTAGAATGGAACCGAATGTACCAAAGTTCCAATCCCCAAGTCGATAGCTCGAGCGGTCACGGCACTGTTAACCCCTGAAGGGGGCCGTTTCCGCCAGGTACAGGAAATCCGAAAAGGCGCCGACCGCACCTCCCCTGACTGCCTGACCACGGAAATGGACATTATATCATGAAGTGAATACCCATATGCATCCATGGGCGATCGCACAAGTCGCTAGCTGCAGCGGAAGTGAATAAATTAACCCATACGCTGCTGCCGAATTCGCTATAAATGTACGCAAAAACGCCGAAATTAACACCCGCCGACCGGACCGCCCCTATGGGACCGAGCGAGATGGGGTTTGCACTAACGTGTAGAATGGAACCGAATGTACCAAAGTTCCAATCCCCAAGTCGATAGCTCGAGCGGTCACGGCACTGTTAACCCCTGAAGGGGGCCGTTTCCGCCAGGTACAGGAAATCCGAAAAGGCGCCGACCGCACCTCCCCTGACTGCCTGACCACGGAAATTGACATTATATCATGAAGAGAATACCCATATGCATACATGGGCGATCGGACAAGTCGCTAGCTGCAGCGGAAGTGAATAAATTAACCCATACGCTGCTGCCGAATTCGCTATAAATGTACGCAAAAACGCCGAAATTAACACCCGCCGACCGGACCGCCACTATGGGACCGAGCGAGATGGGGTTTGCACTAACGTGTAGAATGGAACCGAATGTACCAAAGTTCCAATCCCCAAGTCGATAGCTCGAGCGGTCACGGCACTGTTAACCCCTGACTGGCGGCCGTTTCCGCCAGGTACAGGAAATCCGAAAAGGCGCCGACCGCACCTCCCCTGACTGCCTGACCACGGAAATTGACATTATATCATGAAGAGAATACCCATATGCATACATGGGCGATCGGACAAGTCGCTAGCTGCAGCGGAAGTGAATAAATTAACCCATACGCTGCTGCCGAATTCGCTATAAATGTACGCAAAAACGCCGAAATTAACACCCGCCGACCGGACCGCCCCCAGGGGTCCGAGCGAGATGGGGTTTGCACTAACGTGTAGAATGGACCCGATTGTACCAAAGTTCCAATCTCCAAGTCGATAGCTCGAGCGGTCACGGCACTGTTAACCCCTGACTGGCGGCCGTTTCCGCCAGGTACAGGAAATCCAAAAAGGCGCCGACCGCACCTCCCCTGACTGCCTGACCACGGAAATGGACATTATATCATGAAGTGAATACCCATATGCATCCATGGGCGATCGGACAAGTCGCTAGCTGCAGCGGAAGTGAATAAATTAACCCATACGCTGCTGCCGAATTCGCTATAAATGTACGCAAAAACGCCGAAATTAACACCCGCCGACCGGACCGCCCCTATGGGACCGAGCGAGATGGGGTTTGCACTAACATGTAGAATGGACCCGATTGTACCAAAGTTCCAATCCCCAAGTCGATAGCTCGAGCGGTCACGGCACTGTTAACCCCTGACTGGCGGCCGTTTCCGCCAGGTACAGGAAATCCAAAAAGGCGCCGACCGCACCTCCCCTGACTGCCTGACCACGGAAATGGACATTATATCATGAAGTGAATACCCATATGCATCCATGGGCGATCGGACAAGTCGCTAGCTGCAGCGGAAGTGAATAAATTAACCCATACGCTGCTGCCGAATTCGCTATAAATGTACGCAAAAACGCCGAAATTAACACCCGCCGACCGGACCGCCCCTATGGGACCGAGCGAGATGGGGTTTGCACTAACATGTAGAATGGAACCGAATGTACCAAAGTTCCAATCCCCAAGTCGATAGCTCGAGCGGTCACGGCACTGTTAACCCCTGAAGGGGGCCGTTTCCGCCAGGTACAGGAAATCCGAAAAGGCGCCGACCGCACCTCCCCTGACTGCCTGACCACGGAAATGGACATTATATCATGAAGTGAATACCCATATGCATCCATGGGCGATCGGACAAGTCGCTAGCTGCAGCGGAAGTGAATAAATTAACCCATACGCTGCTGCCGAATTCGCTATAAATGTACGCAAAAACGCCGAAATTAACACCCGCCGACCGGACCGCCCCTATGGGACCGAGCGAGATGGGGTTTGCACTAACATGTAGAATGGAACCGAATGTACCAAAGTTCCAATCCCCAAGTCGATAGCTCGAGCGGTCACGGCACTGTTAACCCCTGAAGGGGGCCGTTTCCGCCAGGTACAGGAAATCCGAAAAGGCGCCGACCGCACCTCCCCTGACTGCCTGACCACGGAAATGGACATTATATCATGAAGTGAATACCCATATGCATCCATGGGCGATCGCACAAGTCGCTAGCTGCAGCGGAAGTGAATAAATTAACCCATACGCTGCTGCCGAATTCGCTATAAATGTACGCAAAAACGCCGAAATTAACACCCGCCGACCGGACCGCCCCTATGGGACCGAGCGAGATGGGGTTTGCACTAACGTGTAGAATGGAACCGAATGTACCAAAGTTCCAATCCCCAAGTCGATAGCTCGAGCGGTCACGGCACTGTTAACCCCTGAAGGGGGCCGTTTCCGCCAGGTACAGGAAATCCGAAAAGGCGCCGACCGCACCTCCCCTGACTGCCTGACCACGGAAATTGACATTATATCATGAAGAGAATACCCATATGCATACATGGGCGATCGGACAAGTCGCTAGCTGCAGCGGAAGTGAATAAATTAACCCATACGCTGCTGCCGAATTCGCTATAAATGTACGCAAAAACGCCGAAATTAACACCCGCCGACCGGACCGCCACTATGGGACCGAGCGAGATGGGGTTTGCACTAACGTGTAGAATGGAACCGAATGTACCAAAGTTCCAATCCCCAAGTCGATAGCTCGAGCGGTCACGGCACTGTTAACCCCTGACTGGCGGCCGTTTCCGCCAGGTACAGGAAATCCGAAAAGGCGCCGACCGCACCTCCCCTGACTGCCTGACCACGGAAATTGACATTATATCATGAAGAGAATACCCATATGCATACATGGGCGATCGGACAAGTCGCTAGCTGCAGCGGAAGTGAATAAATTAACCCATACGCTGCTGCCGAATTCGCTATAAATGTACGCAAAAACGCCGAAATTAACACCCGCCGACCGGACCGCCCCCAGGGGTCCGAGCGAGATGGGGTTTGCACTAACGTGTAGAATGGACCCGATTGTACCAAAGTTCCAATCTCCAAGTCGATAGCTCGAGCGGTCACGGCACTGTTAACCCCTGACTGGCGGCCGTTTCCGCCAGGTACAGGAAATCCAAAAAGGCGCCGACCGCACCTCCCCTGACTGCCTGACCACGGAAATGGACATTATATCATGAAGTGAATACCCATATGCATCCATGGGCGATCGGACAAGTCGCTAGCTGCAGCGGAAGTGAATAAATTAACCCATACGCTGCTGCCGAATTCGCTATAAATGTACGCAAAAACGCCGAAATTAACACCCGCCGACCGGACCGCCCCTATGGGACCGAGCGAGATGGGGTTTGCACTAACATGTAGAATGGACCCGATTGTACCAAAGTTCCAATCCCCAAGTCGATAGCTCGAGCGGTCACGGCACTGTTAACCCCTGACTGGCGGCCGTTTCCGCCAGGTACAGGAAATCCAAAAAGGCGCCGACCGCACCTCCCCTGACTGCCTGACCACGGAAATGGACATTATATCATGAAGTGAATACCCATATGCATCCATGGGCGATCGGACAAGTCGCTAGCTGCAGCGGAAGTGAATAAATTAACCCATACGCTGCTGCCGAATTCGCTATAAATGTACGCAAAAACGCCGAAATTAACACCCGCCGACCGGACCGCCCCTATGGGACCGAGCGAGATGGGGTTTGCACTAACATGTAGAATGGAACCGAATGTACCAAAGTTCCAATCCCCAAGTCGATAGCTCGAGCGGTCACGGCACTGTTAACCCCTGAAGGGGGCCGTTTCCGCCAGGTACAGGAAATCCGAAAAGGCGCCGACCGCACCTCCCCTGACTGCCTGACCACGGAAATGGACATTATATCATGAAGTGAATACCCATATGCATCCATGGGCGATCGCACAAGTCGCTAGCTGCAGCGGAAGTGAATAAATTAACCCATACGCTGCTGCCGAATTCGCTATAAATGTACGCAAAAACGCCGAAATTAACACCCGCCGACCGGACCGCCCCTATGGGACCGAGCGAGATGGGGTTTGCACTAACGTGTAGAATGGAACCGAATGTACCAAAGTTCCAATCCCCAAGTCGATAGCTCGAGCGGTCACGGCACTGTTAACCCCTGAAGGGGGCCGTTTCCGCCAGGTACAGGAAATCCGAAAAGGCGCCGACCGCACCTCCCCTGACTGCCTGACCACGGAAATTGACATTATATCATGAAGAGAATACCCATATGCATACATGGGCGATCGGACAAGTCGCTAGCTGCAGCGGAAGTGAATAAATTAACCCATACGCTGCTGCCGAATTCGCTATAAATGTACGCAAAAACGCCGAAATTAACACCCGCCGACCGGACCGCCACTATGGGACCGAGCGAGATGGGGTTTGCACTAACGTGTAGAATGGAACCGAATGTACCAAAGTTCCAATCCCCAAGTCGATAGCTCGAGCGGTCACGGCACTGTTAACCCCTGACTGGCGGCCGTTTCCGCCAGGTACAGGAAATCCGAAAAGGCGCCGACCGCACCTCCCCTGACTGCCTGACCACGGAAATTGACATTATATCATGAAGAGAATACCCATATGCATACATGGGCGATCGGACAAGTCGCTAGCTGCAGCGGAAGTGAATAAATTAACCCATACGCTGCTGCCGAATTCGCTATAAATGTACGCAAAAACGCCGAAATTAACACCCGCCGACCGGACCGCCCCCAGGGGTCCGAGCGAGATGGGGTTTGCACTAACGTGTAGAATGGACCCGATTGTACCAAAGTTCCAATCTCCAAGTCGATAGCTCGAGCGGTCACGGCACTGTTAACCCCTGACTGGCGGCCGTTTCCGCCAGGTACAGGAAATCCAAAAAGGCGCCGACCGCACCTCCCCTGACTGCCTGACCACGGAAATGGACATTATATCATGAAGTGAATACCCATATGCATCCATGGGCGATCGGACAAGTCGCTAGCTGCAGCGGAAGTGAATAAATTAACCCATACGCTGCTGCCGAATTCGCTATAAATGTACGCAAAAACGCCGAAATTAACACCCGCCGACCGGACCGCCCCTATGGGACCGAGCGAGATGGTGTTTGCACTATCGTGTAGAATGGAACCGAATGTACCAAAGTTCCAATCTCCAAGTCGATAGCTCGAGCGGTCACGGCACTGTTAACCCCTGACTGGCGGCCGTTTCCGCCAGGTACAGGAAATCCAAAAAGGCGCCGACCGCACCTCCCCTGACTGCCTGACCACGGAAATGGACATTATATCAAGAAGTGAATACCCATATGCATCCATGGGCGATCGGACAAGTCGCTAGCTGCAGCGGAAGTGAATAAATTAACCCATACGCTGCTGCCGAATTCGCTATAAATGTACGCAAAAACGCCGAAATTAACACCCGCCGACCGGACCGCCCCTATGGGACCGAGCGAGATGGGGTTTGCACTAACGTGTAGAATGGAACCGAATGTACCAAAGTTCCAATCCCCAAGTCGATAGCTCGAGCGGTCACGGCACTGTTAACCCCTGACTGGCGGCCGTTTCCGCCAGGTACAGGAAATCCGAAAAGGCGCCAACCGCACCTCCCCTGACTGCCTGACCACGGAAATTGACATTATATCATGAAGAGAATACCCATATGCATACATGGGCGATCGGACAAGTCGCTAGCTGCAGCGGAAGTGAATAAATTAACCCATACGCTGCTGCCGAATTCGCTATAAATGTACGCAAAAACGCCGAAATTAACACCCGCCGACCGGACCGCCCCCAGGGGTCCGAGCGAGATGGGGTTTGCACTAACGTGTAGAATGGACCCGATTGTACCAAAGTTCCAATCCCCAAGTCGATAGCTCGAGCGGTCACGGCACTGTTAACCCCTGACTGGCGGCCGTTTCCGCCAGGTACAGGAAATCCAAAAAGGCGCCGACCGCACCTCCCCTGACTGCCTGACCACGGAAATGGACATTATATCATGAAGTGAATACCCAAATGCATCCATGGGCGATCGGACAAGTCGCTAGCTGCAGCGGAAGTGAATAAATTAACCCATACGCTGCTGCCGAATTCGCTATAAATGTACGCAAAAACGCCGAAATTAACACCCGCCGACCGGACCGCCCCTATGGGACCGAGCGAGATGGGGTTTGCACTAACGTGTAGAATGGAACCGAATGTACCAAAGTTCCAATCCCCAAGTCGATAGCTCGAGCGGTCACGGCACTGTTAACCCCTGACTGGCGGCCGTTTCCGCCAGGTACAGGAAATCCGAAAAGGCGCCGACCGCACCTCCCCTGACTGCCTGACCACGGAAATTGACATTATATCATGAAGAGAATACCCATATGCATACATGGGCGATCGGACAAGTCGCTAGCTGCAGCGGAAGTGAATAAATTAACCCATACGCTGCTGCCGAATTCGCTATAAATGTACGCAAAAACGCCGAAATTAACACCCGCCGACCGGACCGCCCCTATGGGACCGAGCGAGATGGGGTTTGCACTAACGTGTAGAATGGAACCGAATGTACCAAAGTTCCAATCCCCAAGTCGATAGCTCGAGCGGTCACGGCACTGTTAACCCCTGACTGGCGGCCGTTTCCGCCAGGTACAGGAAATCCGAAAAGGCGCCGACCGCACCTCCCCTGACTGCCTGACCACGGAAATTGACATTATAAACTCGCATAGGGTGGAATCGTACCAATATGAAAGCAGCGCGGCGATTGTCGTGGGTCGGATTATAGAGCCGAGTTGGCAACAAAAATCGTTATTTTGACTATATATGGCCGCGTCCATAATCCATAGACGTTCGTGGTATGGCACACATGAATATGAAAGGATTTCGGGATGACAACATTGGTTCTGACTACAGAGCAGATTAAGTTGCATTCTATATTTTGCTGCATCTCTTAAAAAACAAGGAAATATATGTGCAATACTATAAAGTTATTATGCAGGTTGTGTTGAAAACTCACATTGGACGAGTGCAATATGACTTTTCACCACACCATCTGTCTGCTTTCCCAAATTTTTTGAATAAGTTGTTATTTTTGGTGTTTGTCGGTATTTAATTATCTATAATAGATTGTACATGTATTTGATCATCAGGAGGCATGACTTGGAATAGTAAACAGGGAAGTGAAAAAAGAACTCAATGCGGAAGTGAAACGTCTGATACATTCACCAGAGTATTGAGCGCGCATAAAAATTCACCGATAATTTTGGAAATAGAGTTACTCAGTGACGTCACAGTGTCCCGGTAATTCCAGGATTATCATGTGACAGCTTTTGTTCAATCATAAATAGTGTTAGTTATATAAAGGATGGATAATAAAACATATTATTGATCAACCGCAACCTGCATATATATCAAAAGATAACTAGTATTAAATCGTGCCCCATATGTAAAGTATCCAAATATATTAATTGCGTATTGAATCAGATGATGTTTTGATAACAATCAGCTCTATGTGTAAATCAGTCTCTGATCATCAAGAGATTAGTTGGCTTCAGAAAAGAGTGACACATATTAAGCTGATTGGGGATTATAACAGTGCACTGTCGTGTAATGATGTGGGAGCCTTCACTTAGGTTATTTCTCTCCAATACTTGTTTATGCGTGCATAGTTGTAATTATTGTAGGAGTGCATTATTTTCTTCATGGTTGCAATGGTGTCGCAACACGATGGACTTGCGCACACATGTCGCCAATACATCACCTTTGTTCCCGCCGAATGTTGGTGTGGAACAAATATTGTTTGCTAAGCACCCCCCCCCACACACACACACGTTGAACTGAACATAATGCGCCGTAACAACCATCATATATGTAATGTGTTAATTGGAATATAATAATGATATTGCATAATTGAATGAGTTGAGTTGAGTTATTTTTTCTTTAATGCACATGTCTTTATTTCCTCTTTGGTTGTGATAAAGAAATCATTATGAATTGTTTAACCCCAGCCGTCTTTGGGTCGTTTCCCCAAGCTACAATGTGATTTAGTGATAAAGATGGATATCAAATTCGTCGCAATTCAATCAGATTCAATACTCAATTTATTAACCTCGTCCACTAAATTAGATTCGAGCCTCGCTTGATAAATCTCGACTTTAAATGGAATTTATTGCAATCGGCCAATATATTTCGTATAGTTTCGAGTTATTGATATCGGCATGCCAGTCGTCAATACAAAATTTAGTTGGCTACTGGAGAGTAAATGTGTAGTTCAGAAATAAATATTCGTTTCTCCGTTCGATACGGTTACTGGAATCCATATAGCTACCCGTACCGCAACACGTGTTGCAACCACAAACTGTTTTACAGGAATAATTCAGCGCATCGACTGGTAGTGTGAGCAAATTGAAAAAACATTGATATATGGTGCAGACAAATTGTTAATCGCATTCGCTTTATTGGCAGATATACGTATCGTTATGGATTATTGGACAATTTAAAATTAAATGGCTGACATGTGGGCAACATTTCAAACAATTGGATTTCACAAATAATTTCATAGACTATTCGAATGTTGGATTTTCCAGACTGAGAAAATAGGTTATGATTGCTCGAACATACAATTCCGTTAGTTAGCTTGTCCAATCAATATTCGACTCGCTCAAAATCATTCGTACAAAAAGATTTTTGGTGTCATGCTTTACTATGCGGATAATCAGATAATACCAAACATCATAACTATAAATTCGCGAATAACGGAGAAACAAACAGTAGTTATCTAAACTGCATTAGCAACTTTCCGTTAGTATATATCAACCTTAAAATATAAATCAAATTGTTCCCTTACCTTCGGCTTCACCGTCGCAAACAGAACATGGATATATGACCATAACTGGTAGAACTCGTGGTGGTCGCATTATGATAAGATCAAGATGTCGATTTGACACAATTTAGAAAGTAACCATTTTATATATCAATGCAACTATATCATTGGTTCATTCCATTGGTTGCAAATTACATTCGAATGGGTTTCTTGCCATGTACACGAAGCCACCATGCATCTCAATCGTCCCACGGATGAGGCCAAGGTTCATAATCCGATTTTAAAATCTCTTAATCTGATCATGTTTTAAATCCCAATTAATTCGCACGATGTCGAAACCAATTCCTATAAAAACACGTACAATTGATACATATACATTATTCATGATTATTTATTGTAACGAAAACAGCCATAAGTAAATCGGACGAGAACTCGAAGTAAATTAGTTAATCACTGGACTGATAATCACAAGGGATTCACCAAAATAAATTAATTAATTGAATTTAAGTCCGTGGTGACGAATGTGACACCTCGCTATAATCCATACACAATGTCACATGCAGTGCTTTGAATAGCTTACCACTTTAAGTCACTACCCATGCGACTATCATGACCTGAACCATGTTGATTTATAATAAATAAACATGGGGTTACCCCCCCCCCATTCACATATTCAGTTGTTTTATAATTAATTTTTGCATGTACCATAAAGAAAATTCTCCGGGTCTCATACATATGTGTTTCAATTGATATGTTATCACTCACCTCGTATACGTTTTCGAATATTGGTGTTGATCTAGCAGGACCAGAATACACTCTTCGCTGCATGATGTCCATTTCCGTGGTCGTGCAACCAGGGGAGATGCGGTTTGTGCCTTTTTGGATTTCGCGTACCCGTGGAACCGGTCGCAAATTAGCGGTTAACAGTGCCATATCCACCCGAGCTATCGACTTGGGGGTTGGAACTTTGGTACATTCGGGTCCATTCTACACGATAGTGCAAACCACATCTCGCTCGGACCCCTAGGGGCGGTCCGGTCGGCGGGTGTTAATTTCGGCGTTTTGGCGTACATTTATAGCGAATTCGGCAGCAGCGTATGGGTTAATTTATTCAATTCCGCTGCAGCTAGCGACTTGTCCGATCGCCCATGTATGCATATGGGTATTCACGTCATGATATAATGTCAATTTCCGTGGTCAGGCAGTCAGGGGAGGTGCGGTCGGCGCCTTTTCGGATTTCCTGTACCTGGCGGAAACGGCCGCCAGTCAGGGGTTAACAGTGCCGTGACCGCTCGAGCTATCGACTTGGGGATCGGAACTTTGGTACATTCGGTTCCATTCTACACGTTAGTGCAAACCCCATCTCGCTCGGATCCCTAGGGGCGGTCCGGTCGGCGGGTGTTAATTTCGGCGTTTTTGCGTACATTTATAGCGAATTCGGCAGCAGCGTATGGGTTAATGTATTCACTTCCGCTGCAGCTAGCGACTTGTCCGATCGCCCATGTATGCAAATGGGTATTCACTTCATGATATAATGTCAATTTCCGTGGTCAGGCAGTCAGGGGAGGTGCGGTCGGCGCCTTTTCGGATTTCCTGTACCTGGCGGAAACGGCCGCCAGTCAGGGGTTAACAGTGCCGTGACCGCTTGAGCTATCGACTTGGGGATCGGAACTTTGGTACATTCGGGTCCATTATACACGTTAGTGCAAACCCCATCTCGCTCGGTCCCCTAGGGGCGGTCCGGTCGGCGGGTGTTAATTTCGGCGTTTTTGCGTACATTTCTAGCGAATTCGGCAGCAGCGTATGGGTTAATTTATTCACTTCCGCTGCAGCTAGCGACTTGTCCGATCGCCCATGTATGCAAATGGGTATTCACTTTATGATATAATGTCAATTTCCGTGGTCAGGCAGTCAGGGGAGGTGCGGTCGGCGCCTTTTCGGATTTCCTGTACCTGGCGGAAACGGCCGCCAGTCAGGGGTTAACAGTGCCGTGACCGCTCGAGCTATCGACTTGGGGATCGGAACTTTGGTACATTCGGGTCCATTCTACACGTTAGTGCAAACCCCATCTCGCTCGGTCCCCTAGGGGCGGTCCGGTCGGCGGGTGTTAATTTCGGCGTTTTTGCGTACATTTCTAGCGAATTCGGCAGCAGCGTATGGGTTAATTTATTCACTTCCGCTGCAGCTAGCGACTTGTCCGATCGCCCATGTATGCATATGGGCATTCACTTCATGATAGAATGTCCATTTCCGTGGTCAGGCAGTCAGGGGAGGTGGGGTCGGTGCCTTTTTGGATTTCCCGTACCTGGCGGAAACGGCCGACAGTCAGGGGTTAACAGTGCCGTGACCGCTCGAGATATCGACTTGGGAATTGGAACTTTGGTACATTCGGGTCCATTCTACACGTTAGTGCAAACCCCATCTCGCTCGGTCCCCTAGGGGCGGTCCGGTCGGCGGGTGTTAATTTCGGCGTTTTTGCGTACATTTATAGCGAATTCGGCAGCAGCGTATGGGTTAATTTATTCACTTCCGCTGCAGCTAGCGACTTGTCCGATCGCCCATGTATGCATATGGGTATTCTCTTCATGATATAATGTCAATTTCCGTGGTCAGGCAGTCAGGGGAGGTGCGGTCGGCGCCTTTTCGGATTTCCTGTACCTGGCGGAAACGGCCCCCTTCAGGGGTTAACAGTGCCGTGACCGCTCGAGCTATCGACTTGGGGATTGGAACTTTGGTACATTCGGTTCCATTCTACACGTTAGTGCAAACCCCATCTCGCTCGGTCCCATAGGGGCGGTCCGGTCGGCGGGTGTTAATTTCGGCGTTTTTGCGTACATTTATAGCGAATTCGGCAGCAGCGTATGGGTTAATTTATTCACTTCCGCTGCAGCTAGCGACTTGTCCGATCGCCCATGTATGCATATGGGTATTCTCTTCATGATATAATGTCAATTTCCGTGGTCAGGCAGTCAGGGGAGGTGCGGTCGGCGCCTTTTCGGATTTCCTGTACCTGGCGGAAACGGCCGCCAGTCAGGGGTTAACAGTGCCGTGACCGCTCGAGCTATCGACTTGGGGATTGGAGCTTTGGTACATTCGGTTCCATTCTACACGTTAGTGCAAACCCCATCTCGCTCGGTCCTATAGGGGCGGTCCGGTCGGCGGGTGTTAATTTCGGCGTTTTTGCGTACATTTATAGCGAATTCGGCAGCAGCGTATGGGTTAATTTATTCACTTCCGCTGCAGCTAGCGACTTGTCCGATCGCCCATGTATGCATATGGGTATTCTCTTCGTGATATAATGTCAATTTCCGTGGTCAGGCAGTCAGGGGAGGTGCGGTCGGCGCCTTTTCGGATTTCCTGTACCTGGCGGAAACGGCCGCCAGTCAGGGGTTAACAGTGCCGTGACCGCTCGAGCTATCGACTTGGGGATTGGAACTTTGGTACATTCGGGTCCATTCTACACGTTATCGCAAACCCCATCTCGCTCGGTCCCCTAGGGGCGGTCCGGTCGGCGGGTGTTAATTTCGGCGTTTTTGCGTACATTTATAGCGAATTCGGCAGCAGCGTATGGGTTAATTTATTCACTTCCGCTGCAGCTAGCGACTTGTCCGATCGCCCATGTATGCATATGGGTATTCACTTCATGATATAATGTCAATTTCCGTGGTCAGGCAGTCAGGGGAGGTGCGGTCGGCGCCTTTTCGGATTTCCTGTACCTGGCGGAAACGGCCGCCAGTCAGGGGTTAACAGTGCCGTGACCGCTCGAGCTATCGACTTGGGGATTGGAACTTTGGTACAATCGGGACCATTCTACACGTTAGTGCAAACCCCATCTCGCTCGGACTCCTGGGGGCGGTCCGGTCGGTGGGTGTTAATTTCGGCGTTTTTGCGTACATTTATAGCGAATTCGGCAGCAGCGTATGGGTTAATTTATTCACTTCCGCTGCAGCTAGCGACTTGTCCGATCGCCCATGTATGCATATGGGTATTCTCTTCATGATATAATGTCAATTTCCGTGGTCAGGCAGTCAGGGGAGGTGCGGTCGGCGCCTTTTCGGATTTCCTGTACCTGGCGGAAACGGCCGCCAGTCAGGGGTTAACAGTGCCGTGACCGCTCGAGCTATCGACTTGGGGATTGGAGCTTTGGTACATTCGGTTCCATTCTACACGTTAGTGCAAACCCCATCTCGCTCGGTCCCATAGGGGCGGTCCGGTCGGCGGGTGTTAATTTCGGCGTTTTTGCGTACATTTATAGCGAATTCGGCAGCAGCGTATGGGTTAATTTATTCACTTCCGCTGCAGCTAGCGACTTGTCCGATCGCCCATGTATGCATATGGGTATTCTCTTCATGATATAATGTCAATTTCCGTGGTCAGGCAGTCAGGGGAGGTGCGGTCGGCGCCTTTTCGGATTTCCTGTACCTGGCGGAAACGGCCACCAGTCAGGGGTTAACAGTGCCGTGACCGCTCGAGCTATCGACTTGGGGATTGGAAATTTGGTACATTCGGGTCCATTCTACACGATAGTGCAAACCACATCTCGCTCGGACCCCTAGGGGCGGTCCGGTCGGCGGGTGTCAATTTCGGCGTTTTTGCGTACATTTATAGCGAATTCGGCAGCAGCGTATGGGTTAATTTATTCACTTCCGCTGCAGCTAGCGACTTGTCCGATCGCCCATGTATGCATATGGGTATTCTCTTCGTGATATAATGTCAATTTCCGTGGTCAGGCAGTCAGGGGAGGTGCGGTCGGCGCCTTTTCGGATTTCCTGTACCTGGCGGAAACGGCCGCCAGTCAGGGGTTAACAGTGCCGTGACCGCTCGAGCTATCGACTTGGGGATTGGAACTTTGGTACATTCGGGTCCATTCTACACGTTATCGCAAACCCCATCTCGCTCGGTCCCCTAGGGGCGGTCCGGTCGGCGGGTGTTAATTTCGGCGTTTTTGCGTACATTTATAGCGAATTCGGCAGCAGCGTATGGGTTAATTTATTCACTTCCGCTGCAGCTAGCGACTTGTCCGATCGCCCATGTATGCATATGGGTATTCACTTCATGATATAATGTCAATTTCCGTGGTCAGGCAGTCAGGGGAGGTGCGGTCGGCGCCTTTTCGGATTTCCTGTACCTGGCGGAAACGGCCGCCAGTCAGGGGTTAACAGTGCCGTGACCGCTCGAGCTATCGACTTGGGGATTGGAACTTTGGTACAATCGGGACCATTCTACACGTTAGTGCAAACCCCATCTCGCTCGGACTCCTGGGGGCGGTCCGGTCGGTGGGTGTTAATTTCGGCGTTTTTGCGTACATTTATAGCGAATTCGGCAGCAGCGTATGGGTTAATTTATTCACTTCCGCTGCAGCTAGCGACTTGTCCGATCGCCCATGTATGCATATGGGTATTCTCTTCATGATATAATGTCAATTTCCGTGGTCAGGCAGTCAGGGGAGGTGCGGTCGGCGCCTTTTCGGATTTCCTGTACCTGGCGGAAACGGCCGCCAGTCAGGGGTTAACAGTGCCGTGACCGCTCGAGCTATCGACTTGGGGATTGGAGCTTTGGTACATTCGGTTCCATTCTACACGTTAGTGCAAACCCCATCTCGCTCGGTCCCATAGGGGCGGTCCGGTCGGCGGGTGTTAATTTCGGCGTTTTTGCGTACATTTATAGCGAATTCGGCAGCAGCGTATGGGTTAATTTATTCACTTCCGCTGCAGCTAGCGACTTGTCCGATCGCCCATGTATGCATATGGGTATTCTCTTCATGATATAATGTCAATTTCCGTGGTCAGGCAGTCAGGGGAGGTGCGGTCGGCGCCTTTTCGGATTTCCTGTACCTGGCGGAAACGGCCACCAGTCAGGGGTTAACAGTGCCGTGACCGCTCGAGCTATCGACTTGGGGATTGGAAATTTGGTACATTCGGGTCCATTCTACACGATAGTGCAAACCACATCTCGCTCGGACCCCTAGGGGCGGTCCGGTCGGCGGGTGTCAATTTCGGCGTTTTTGCGTACATTTATAGCGAATTCGGCAGCAGCGTATGGGTTAATTTATTCACTTCCGCTGCAGCTAGCGACTTGTCCGATCGCCCATGGATGCATATGGGTATTCACTTCATGATATAATGTCCATTTCCGTGGTCAGGCAGTCAGGGGAGGTGCGGTCGGCGCCTTTTCGGATTTACTGTACCTGGCGGAAACGGCCGCCAGTCAGGGGTTAACAGTGCCGTGACCGCTCGAGCTATCGACTTGGGGATTGGAACTTTGGTACAATCGGGTCCATTCTACATGTTAGTGCAAACCCCATCTCGCTCGGATCCCTGGGGGCGGTCCGGTCGGGTGCGGTCGGGTGCGGTCGGGTGCGGTCGGGTGCGGTCGGGTTTTAGTAGCACCCTTACGGATGGCAGATTAGACGGAATGCGAACATAGAACTATCAGTTTTCGAGCAAATGTGTCAAATAAATGTTAATACATTTTATATACATACTAGCCCCACATATAGTCATTGACGTTATTACATGATAGAGTCACTAGCCAGTGAATGGCTTCAGTCTCAGCCCCGTAGCAAAATATTTTTTTACACGAGCATGTGTGCCGCGCGCTTCCCAATCCACTCTCCGTCAATTTATTTGATTATGTCCTGCACATGGACTTGTTTGGTTGCGTGAAACTGATAAGTTAGTATGCATGTACTATGCCAACTGGAGGAATGTAGCGCTCCATAGAAAACATCGTCTGAACTGCGCTCATTTGTAAATATTTAGTTCTCGATTCGGGATGCAACGAAAACGATTTCGTCATCGAGAGTCACTGCATTGAATTAATATATAAGACTGACTGTGTAATCAATTTGGATATAATATTTGTTAAAATAACTACTATGAGCAAGATTAATATCCCTTTCTATTCGATAAGCATACGGGAGTGTTTCACGCCACTTTAAGATAACTTGTTAACCTGAACGTTTACACAATACATCTTCGACTCAAGTTACTTATTTTTATATATATCAACGATATTACATGTAGATCGTTGTTATTACCGGGAAGTTATTGAAAATGGCGTACCATTAAATGATATATCCTTGTTTATAATTATT
This sequence comes from Siphonodentalium dalli, assembly GCA_032622095.1. Lineage (NCBI taxonomy): Eukaryota > Metazoa > Mollusca > Scaphopoda > Gadilida > Siphonodentaliidae > Siphonodentalium > Siphonodentalium dalli. The sequence continues at coordinate 30,017,855 of CP136068.1, read as the reverse complement.
CTTTGCAGGAGAAAATAAAACCATGTGAGAACGGTGGACACTGGGATGTATCAGCCGCGGCATGTGTTGGTTGTACATATGAATACACTGGAACATATTGTGAGCGTCTGTTCAGAGGTTGGTTGTGGTTCAAGCTTTCCTGTAATTAAGAAATAACTGCACGCCTTATCGACGGCGCATCTGCGTTTATTGTGGAAGTTGGTCACAATGACACTGTGGGATGACAGACGCGTTATCATATAAACTGCTAATGGTCCTGGTGAACAAGTCTGAGTATGAGTTATAATAGTATATGCGTGAATGGATTGCACTGCACATTGTTCAGACAATGTGGTATTAAAATATGTCTTTCGCGCAGGTAATACATGGAAAGTACATAATTATATATACATGTATATACTTATACAGATGTACTGTATAAGTGCGCGTCTCGTGTCATCTTACACACGAACACAATTGTACATATGTGCACTGGACACGCACAACAAAACAGTGCTGGGCATTGTATATGCATAAACAGATGCAATCTCTTTAACTATTTTCCTTTAGTTTTTAGAAAAATGAAAAACAATCCAATGTCTGTCCTCAAATACCACTCAAATTGAAATTGAAACTAAAATCACAACCTAAACCACACATAGGGGCTGCTATTGTTGGATATTCGCGGTATCAAGGGTATCCGTATGAAATACCCCATGTTTTGATGGGCCGGCATTCTGTCGGAAGGTATTCTAGTATAGTTGAAAGAAACAGTCACTCACTTGTATTTTGTTGTCTCACTGAACGTATTCGCCAGCTTTCAAGAAGATCAATTGTTATTTAACGCGGCCATGGTCGACAATGCCAACACTTTTCAACTGTACACGAATGAAGGCAGAGGTCGTTGAGCTATACGTGTACTTCCTGTGTCATTTCAGGTTGCAAGGAGGCAGATGACAAGTCGGGCAAGCTCACAATCCAAACGTCCCCGACAAATAAACCGATAGACGTGTTATGCGCTTTACATCGGACAGTAATTGAGAAGAGAGGATACTCAGGAAGTGTCTTGAATTTCAACAGAACATGGAGTGAATACAAACATGGATTTGGAGACATGGACTTGACGGACAATTTCTTTTTAGGCCTGGAACGTATCCACGAGATCACATCCACATCAGATTGCGACTTTGTCCTCAACGCTGGAAAAGTTAGCTACAATTCATGGGTTATCGCGTCTGAAGACGAATCATACAAAATGAACTACTCTGACTACCAAACAAGTGAATTAGATGACGGTTTCGCTGCTTTCAAGACAGCACAGTTCAGCACACATGACAGCGGGAACGCATCGAACTGTGCGGCAGAAACAGGATCAGGATGGTGGTTCAACCAGGATTGCAGTGGCGTCAACATGCACAAACCAAAAACAGACGGAAATATCTTCCAGTGGCCGAGCAGTGGAACCCAAATGAACTTTACAATTTTGTTTGTGTACCTTTATTGTTAGCCATGATAAGGAAAACACACCGCCACATCCACATCAGATTGCCACTTTGCAGTGTTTGATAGCAGTGTCTCTCAAGCAAAGTACCATTCCTCGATTATTGATTCTGAAGCCGATTCATACAAATTGGACTACTAGACTACTTCTCATCCAGTCCTTTATGTGACGGCCTCGCGGACTTCAAATCATCAAAGTTCAGAACACACGACCGAGACGACATATCGAGCTGCGCCGCAGAAACAGGATCTGGTTGGTGGTTAAATGCGACCTGCGATGACGTCAGAAACAGGATCTGGTTGGTGGTTCAATGCGACCTGCGATGACGTCAGAAACAGAATCTTGTTGGTGATTCAATGCGACCTGCGATGGCGTCATCATGCACTTACCAGCAGATGCAAATGATAATGTTCTCCGGTGGCTGCACCGGCTCGATGGAAGACCAACATACTTCACAAAATTCACCACCGAGCTCCGTTACTCAACTTGATAAACGAGACGATACCGATGTTTGTTTATATTGTACATCATTCAAATATAACAAAGTATCAGAGGACTAACACTCATGTAGTATTCAGTTAAGCGACATTGCGCCTTCATCCATTGAATAATGGGAACCACTTAATGGAGATATATTATGTGACAATAGCAGGTCTGCTCACATTTACTAAATAGTCTAACACTTGCAGTATTATATTACAGCACAAACGCTATGCAAGCCTGAGTTTATTGCGCCTGTTGTTTGCCGAATGAGGTTCCCAGAGGGCGAATTTAGTGTCGCTACCCCGCATTGCGGTCTAGCATAACTAAATTCACAATATGGGGACCTAATTATGCATGGCCTCATCT